>BQNB010023634.1:0-61590 GCA_026074375.1 Tanacetum coccineum
GGCTCAATTAGAATAAGAAGGTATAAGATTATATATTGTTTAGTAAAAGATGAGAAGCAAAACATGTTCTGTTAGGATAACATCTTACACATCTAGTTTGATATTTTAATGAGGATTCCCTTTGTTGTTCAGGCTGAGATATATTCCTTAAATTATAGACATTAACATGACATCCAACAGTTGCAAGCACTACACGGTTGCCAACAAGTGATATAAAATAGACAAGTTCTGGTTGAGCATATATTCCTACAAGAGCACGTTCCTGTGCACTAGCGCCTCTTGGATCCTAACACTTTAGAGTCTTGTCCCAGCTGCCAGTAATCATTTGCCCTACAAATAGTAACACTGGTATAGATTTGAACTTAATAAAAAACCGTTGTATTGACTAGTAAACGACAGAAAACTAGTAGATCCTTTTAAAGTATTTTAGAGATCAAAGAACATCTTTACACCGACCTGAGCAACATATCCGAATGATATAAACTTATGAGCGTTTCCAAAAGCAAAAAACAACATTCCTGCAAAATGGATCAAAATAGTATCAATATGACGCATAACTTACCAAAAAAAGTAACAGTTTAAAGAAAAAACACCAAAACTGTCGCTTCACCCTTCACCAATTCTCCAAGACTGGAAGCTTATAATAGGCCTAAGTATAGTCTTCCACAATTATATAGTTCACTTAATGCTGAGATAGAGATTTGACAGGAGCTATGACTATATGTTCTTTCTACTTTATTTCTTGAAAGTTCGTCTATTTTGACTGATGAGTTAAATAAACATGCCTATAAAAGGTACAAACTACATATTCTTGTACCACTTGGGTCAGTTCCTGAGAGGTAATTAGTCCACATCACTCATAACATCGCCTAGTTGTTATTTGAGATACACAAAATTTTATTTATATTAAAATTTTATTTTGCTCAAATAGTAATTCTTTGATATTTTGATCACTATCCTTACTTCCTAATAGATTTGTTTAACTGGTCACTATGCCTCGTGCTCCAAACATACTATCCTCACAAGTTGTGTAACGAGCCAGTACATACGAGGACCTAGTAACTTCTAAGCAACTTATAAACAGCCTACCTAAATTGCCAATCTTATCCATAATTAACATTTTACTCATGTACTTTATTATAAAAATTGAAAGCACCAATCAACTCCTCCTATCATAGAATTCTATACATATATATCATTTACTTTTCAAATGGACTAATTCACCAATTAGTTGCTAATCAGGTATGCTAAGCAAGATAGACCAAGTGAAAAACAATTAGCTAATCAAAATGTTATAGACGTAAGTCATGACTTGACTTTTGTTAAACTATTTGAAAGGTGGCCCTTCAAGATCTAGTTTCTTACAGAAACTCTAGATGAACACTTAAATCTAGTTTCTTACAAAAATAATCTACTGAGTATGCTTCTATAATCAATGTTCATATCCCCTGAGTACCACCTTAGATTTCGCCGACACAAGTACTCTAGCTTAACTATGAATATGATCAACACTACTGGTACAAAAAGAACATTACATTAGAAACTCAACTAAAACTTCCTGCACGGCTGTTAACTTAATTAAACAAGCATAACATAATACTGACATTAAATGATATACACATATCATAGCCTTTCAATTAGCATAATCCTGATAAAACAAACTCGCAGTTGAAAGATATAGAACTAAACATATCACCGGTGATGTACATATCTTTGAATAGCAACCAACATCGATCCTCCTTTTTCAAGACTTCTAAGTTAGGTGTATCTTCAATATAAAAGAATGAAAACAATGATCCTCCATTCCGACACCAAGATCGCCCATACTCAATTCTAATCCATAATTAATCCATGAATAAACAAATTAACTAAATAAAAATAGAAAAAAAACTTCATAAACAACATCAATAACACATCAACTGATATGTATAACAATTCTCCTTTCAATCTTCAACTCTCTTAACAGCAGATTCAATATCACAAAAATACTTAAATAACAACAAACTAATGGATATGTATAAGCGTACCATCATCGGCGTTACGAATCGATTCGTTTTGAACCGTTTTTTTTTCAGGATCGGTTGATTTACTAGTTTCTTGTGGCATTTTTGTGTTAATTTCGTGATTTTCATGGTTAATTTGTGCATATTTTTGTATCTTTTGGTTAGGGTTTGATGTGTAGAGAGAGAGAATGTTTGTGATGTGTGTGTTTTTTTGACTGAAAATTGGGGGTAGTTGGGGTGTTTACATATTTACATTTTAGTCCCTCTGATATGTTTCAAAATTTGGCAATAATGATCCCTCCGTGTTTTTTATCATTTGATCAAATTCTATGTAATCAACGACTGAGATCTGTCCCTCAGTATGTAAGAGATTACTAGTCTCCAAAATAACTTGACTCCTAATACTAAATTGTACCATGTTGGTGTTCAACAATGAAGTGTGAACACTTATACAAATGCAATATGTGTTTTTTATTTTATTTTTGGTCATAAATCATAAGTGAGGTGGGGTTCTGCATGAATGTGTTTCTGTCATGGTGTGTTCATTCTTATTGGGTCACCCCTATTAGTATTATGCCCATTGTCTCTTTCTATTTAATCTTATACTGTACATGTTTATGACGAAAAGAAAAATCTGTCTCATCACAAAATATTGGCATATATGTTATATGTACCCCCTGGAACACGTTTGTACCCCTGGGTTTTTTGCCTTTTTTTATTTTATTTTTTTGTATTTTTATAATTTTGTATATGTTATAAAATTGTGACACGGAAAAAACAGAACGAAAAATATAAAGTTTAACAGGTCAAAAGTATGAAACTGTCAAAAATTACGGAACAGAAACTGATAAAAAACTGCGTTGCACTGTAAAAACGGGGGTACAAAATGAATCTTTTGTACCTTTTGGCACTATTCAGTAGGCCAGGAGGGGTACCAATAGGTGTACCCATGTTTTATTTTACTGTTTTAACTTGTTTTGAAATAAGTGTGTTTTTTAAATATTGATTGATCAAATAACTTTTGAGAAAACTTAATCCAATTGATGGTTCATGTCAAAAATGAGTTTACAGATATAGATTATACACCCATTAAGTCACTAAACACCCCTTACTCAAATAGTGGTGTTGTAGAAATCAGGTAGTTGATGAGTTCAGTGAGTTATACTCTTCGACGAGTAAACTCTGAGCGTCCACATCAGGTTGTTGAGTTTAGTTATTTATAATCTTCAATGAGTAGACTTAGAACGACCTCACCAATGAGTAGTCTCATCAGAGGGTTTAACCCTTTAGTGAGAAAGTTTATCAGTGAGAGAACTCCTGATTGAGTTCACTAAGGGAGCAAAGCTCGTTTAGTGAGCAAGCTCATCAGCGTTTGCTGGAACTGATTCCTACTAAATTGTAACGGTCTTGACTTATTCAATGACAGCTTTAATTGCAGCTTGTAGGATTCGACCACCCTACAACCTGGTTACTAGTGCAGAATAAATCCAATCTTGAAGACGAACACAACCCAACAGATTATGTATGACAGAAAAAGAAAAGATGCACAAGAATATAACCCTTAATATTAAATGTTTATTGAGTATGAAAAGAATAAAGTACACCCCCACCTCCTTTTATAGAGATGAAGAGGAGAACAAACAGGTTGGAAGAATAAATTCACGAAAGCGATAGCTATCACTGGGAGTATACACCAGGTATGTTCATACATCTACTCTCTATATAGATGATATGGTTTTTTTTTTGCCGATACAAGGCTGAGATCTGGGCTACTAAGGGTTTGCTGGATAAAGCAAAGGGAAATGTACTTGGAATGGAGATCGTCAGGGATCAGAGTGGTAATACTCTGTGGGTGTCACAGTCCAGGTTTTACAACGGGAAGTTGGTACAAAATTTGTTAGAGGGACACTCCATACTGTCGTTAGAGGGTAGTCTATCAGGGGACTGTAATGTAGAAAAGAATGGTAAATGGTCATGTATATATGCGGTTGGAAGCCAGGAGTATCAAATGACCTGCATGAGACTTGACATAGCATCTGCAGATGTGGGTATGTTGGATAAGTTTGATCGTAGATTACAAACAGACATACAGGTTTTTATGGATTTGACCAAGCCATGGAAAGATCGATCACTGTCATGGGTAGATCAATCACAAGGTACGGGTTGATGATACAAGATGCGCAGGAAGCTGAGAAGCTATGATGCTGCACATGATGGCTTTGTCAACAACTGAAGCAACATACATGACACTTATAGAGGCTGCAAAGGAGGCTATTTGGCTAAAGGGACACGCAATAGAGTCAGGATTCGAGCTAAAGATAGTAGCGGGTATTGCTACATGTGCATTGTCAAAGGCTATCCCTAGTCCGAGGTTCCATCATAGGTTGAATTTGTTGAGTATCGGTAAAGGCTAATATGGTACCAAGGTGGAAATTGTTATAATTAGTATCCATATTAGTCTAGTATTGTTATATCTAGGGGGTCTTGGTGTAACTTTAGTTTGGGCTATAGTCAAATAAACCGACATATGTTGGCTTTTATATAGTCTAGGGTTTTGAAGAGTCTAGGACATTCAAGCATCGACTGTTTTTCCTCCTTATAGCAATAGCTAGGTTTCAACTCCTTTTAGAGTTGGTTTACTTCCCCCTCATCTCTACAACAAAGAGGTGAGGGGGGAGGATGGTTAGCAAAGGGTTAAAAGAATGAAGTACAAACCCCTCCTCACCTCCTTTTATAAAGATGAGGGGGGAGAACCAACAGGTTGGAAGAATAAAGTATACAACCCCTTCCCCATCACCTCCTTTTATAGAGATGAGGGGGAGGATGGGCTTGGGCCGTAAAGAAACCCAACAACCCTAATATGGCTATAATTAGAGCTAACTTTACACTAAACCCCCTAACCTATTGACTAAAGTGAATACTATATCTAACAATTTCCACCTTAGTATCACTATTAGTCAATACCGATAAGCATTAACTTTGACCTATGCCGGAACCTCAGACCGGGAACAACCTTTTATCAAGGCACCAGTAGCAATACCTGCTACTAACCTTAGCTCATATCCTAACTCTGTCAATAGTCCCTTTAGCCATATTTCCTTCTTCCAAGCCTCAGTAAACGTCAAATATCCCGCTTCAGTTGTTGATAAAGCCTCCATGTGCTGCAAATTAGCTTTTAAGCTTCTTGCACATCCTAATATCATTAACCCGTACCCTGTGATTGATCTACTCATGACAGTGACCGATCTTCTCATGGCGTAGTTAAAATCCACAAAAACCTGTACGTTTATCTGTAAACCACGATCAAACCCATCTAACATATCCACACCGGTCGATGTTATGTCAGGTCTCGTGCAGACCACCTGATACTCTTGGCTTCCAACTGCATATATATATATATGATCACTTACCATGCTTTTCCACATCACAATCCCTTGATAGACTATCCTCCAATAATAGTGTGGAGTGCCCCTTCAACAAAGTATGTACTAACTTTTCATTGTGAATCCTGAACTATGACACCCTCAGAGTATTACCACCCTGATCCCTAATGATCTCTAAACCAAGTACATTTCCTTTTGCTTTAACCAGCAAACCCTTGGTAACTCAGATCTCAGCCTTGCATCCGCAAGAAAAAATCATACCATCTATATAGAGAAATAGATGTATGCACATACCTGGTGCATACTCCCAGTAATAGTTGTGGCTGTCGTCACTGCTTTTCCTGCAACCATTGTTGAGTACATACACATTTGATCAAACATCCATATCTTCTTTCAATCCATCCTTCCACTTGGAAATCACCTCACAAGCAACTGTACCATTGAAAGTCAATGACTCATGTGCAAATATCTTATCTACTATAGAAACTGCAAAAGCAGCCTCATTATGTCTTCTCTATACCCAAATAGTTCACATGCTAAGTGTTGCTCCCTATCACGTGCTAATTGATAGTCCATCAAATCTTGAATTTGTACTTCTTGTAAACCAGTTCTTTGATCGACATTCTCCTAAGGTTCCACCTCAAATGTATGATCCCCTAGCGGTTCCACCTTAAACTTAAATCTATGCAACACCTGCATTGAACTCGTACCTACACCAGAACCAATGAAAGTTTTTTTGTACTCCCCACTCTCATTGAAAACAATATTCTTGTAAAGCACTACATTTAAAGTAACTTCATCTAACCTCCAAAGCTTATTACCCACTATACCTTCGCGGCATCTCAGGAATATGCACTTGACGTTAATCGGTTTAAGCATCCCTAGCTTAATACTAACAAGCCAGCCAAAACCCCCCTAACATATCTATAGGCTTCTTGAATCCAATCACTGATGATGGTGACCTATTCACTAGATATGTAGACCTGGTTGTATCCTTTGCCCAAAAAACCTTAGACAAACCAGACTGAATTAGAAAACAACGTACCTTAGCAAAGAGTGTCACATTTTTCTCATCAACCAACCTATTCTGCTGCTGTATCCCTGCAATACCCAAATGTTTAGCGACCTCACTCTTTATACATTGTTGTGTAGACCTCTGATTACAAGAATCAAGAACATTACCCGTCTTGATCTTCCACCCAGTCTGATATTCCTTTTCATGCTCCTTTACCAAGCAGTTCGTGTTTGTCTTCTCTTCAGGTTGCTTGTCCTCCGACCATCTTTGAGCCACTGCAGTATCATTGTTACTAACCATAAAAACCTCAGCTTCACGATCCCATTGAGCTCCCTGCAGTTCCACCTCAAACCAAACACGTTTTTCATCATGTACTCCATGGACTCCTGTTTCAACACCAAGACCAAGTTGTTTGAACCCAACTTGTTTTGAACCTCCATGCGTTTATACAATATTCTCATCGAGCTTTTTGATGTTTAACCTAGTATTCATACAAGACATTCTTCTTCTTTAACCTTGCTACAAACCTTGTCAAGTTGCCTTTTAACCAACTTTACCGACAATACTCACAAGCTGTGTGTTATATCCGCTTTCTTATAATAATTGATCTACTAACCTTTAGAAAAAGACTAAAGCTTCGATCTTTAATTTTTAAGTCACTTATCATGGCTACTGAGTGGTATAAGGTGGGAAAATGCCCTCAATACAATTGGTGTGGGTATTTTTTGTGGGTATTCGGTCAGATTCTTCCCAGGATCACTGCTATATATTATCCGCGATATGTTGCATGCACTCATTGAAAATAATCTTGATTTTCTCTTTTCTTTAATAACCAAAGGGCTATTAGATATTTGTGTAAATTAATGAAATCGATTATAAATTTTTATTTGATGTACAAGATAACATAAGAAAAATGTAGTTGACACGTGTGGGAAAAAATGTAAATCAGGTTAGTTTTCTAAAGATGTTTCAAATACATAAAAATTAAAATATTTTATAAAAACCGCCCCATATACATTCGTATTTTTCACAACCTATAAAAATCATTCCAAATACATAAGTATTTGGTACTAGCATTAGATAATGCTCTAAATACATGTAAGTATTTGCCACCGGTGGTACCAACCGTTCCTGATACATAAGTATTTGGCACCAACAATAGATAGCGTTCCAAATATATATGAAAATTTGGCACCTGTGATACCAACCGTTCCAAATACATATGTATTTGGCATCGTTAACTTAAACTGTCCCAAATACACATGTATTTGGCACCATTATTAGAAAACGTTCCAAATGCATACTATTTGGAACGGTTTTTTAATAGTCGTCTCAAATACCTACTTTTTGGCACGGTTAGCTAACAAGTGTCAAATACGTTTATTTGGCATGATTTTTTGACCGTTCCAAAAAGTTTCGTCCTAAAACCACCTTTTTTTGTAGTGTTTCCACCTCAATTCTACAACCTTGATATACCTTGTACTCCAAGTAATCACTTTTCTTGAATCCCAAGACAAAGCTAAACCTTACTTGTCTTCCAAGAACCACCAAGACTTAAATACCAAGAAACCGTTAAAAGAAAATCTTTTAACCCTTTGCTAACCGTTTAACCTTTTGTGAATTTACCTACACAAAACACGATCTAGCAAAGTAACCTGTTTGTAAAAACCCTTGCTTGATCGATATAACCCTAAGAATAAACCTTCTTATAAATCGATCAAACCAAGAAACCCTTCAAAAAACAAAACCCTTTCTTACTCAAATATCGATTGGACCGTGGGCATAAAACCGCCCAACAAATTGACAACCCGTGAATCAAGAAAATATCCGACGCTTTTTGAAGTAACCCTTGTCGTACTTTTATTTTTTGCAAAACAATTTCTTGTAACCTAAGAAACCTTGCAACCTCGACAAGTCTTGGACTTATTCTCCGACCCTTTGTTTATTCTGATAACCTTGTGATATAAACCTCACAACACCGAATCAAACAAAGTACTTTGTGCAATAACTCCCTTAAGTCTTCTACACCTTGTCGCGGACCCGGACAATCAAAGAACTCAAGAACCTTTACCTATTGATACCCTGCTGCTCCTTGACGTCAGAAAACCTCAACACCAAGAACTTTTGTTATCGAGAACCTAATAGCCCAAACATAATAGAACCCTCATGTTCCTTCCAGAAAAATCAAACAAAAAAGACCTCTTCTTAATCAATCCTAGTTAACCAGAGAACCCGCGAACCTGGCTCTGATACCACTTGTAGAATGAAGTACAAACCCCTCCTCCCCACCTCCTTTTAAAGAGATGAGGGGGAGAACAAACAGGTTGGAAGAATAAAGTATACAACCCCTCCCCCCTCACCTTTTTTTATAGAGATGAGGGGAAGGATGGGCTTGGGCCGTAAAGAAACCCAACAACCCTAATATGGCTATAATTAGAGCTAACTTTATACTAAACCCCCTAACCTATTGACTAAAGTGAATACTATATCTAACAATTTCCGCCTTAGTAACACTATTAGTCAATACCGATGCAAAACAACTTGGACCTTAGGGTTTTATGGTTGGCTTGTGTAACGTCTCGTATTTTATGATCAACATTAAATATCGAATAAGTTCCTATTTCCATCTTTGAATAAAATTTCGTGTTTAACTTGTTAGTCAATTTGGTAAAAAGTGTCATTTTTGGCTATTCGTGAGCCGTGCTTAGGATTTTTATCCATTTATGTGTCCTATGAAGTTAATATCCTCATTATATTCGCCGATGATTTATGATTCCTAATTTTAGCATTTTCTGTTTTGTTTCGCGTTTACGAAAATTTTTGCTAAAACCTTGCGATTTAACCTTAAACCTTTACCTTTTCTTATTTAAATCTTACTTTCACTTTTAATAAAACTTTACAACAAATTTAATCTAAAACTTTACAACGGAAATAAAAAAGAAAAAAATTTATTATAAACATAAGCCCCAAACCGAGCCATTGTTTTATCACAAAACAACACTCCCATGACTCTACTGAATACACTCATCTCTACAACAACTACCACATATAAGATACAAGAAGAAACACAGGTCCGTCCTCCTCCTCCTTAGAAGGCTGTGTCCATGAGAAAATTTCTCCCCTTCAAACATACACCCTTCACACACTTCCAATATACCATGTAATAATAATCTTGTGGTTGGAATCATCATCCAAAACCCTATGCAAAATTTCAAGCTATGAAGCCAAGAAACAAAGGAGTTGTTAAAAAATCTTTTGAAATGAGTTATATAGGCTGAAGTTATAAGCTATTGGAGAGTGTTTGATCATCCTAAGATCCCAATGATGCGGTGGTGATTTTATTTGTATCTTATAGTAGACTCGATCCTAAAAAGCCACACCTAAGGGGGTGTTTGTTTTCTTTAAATTCTTCCTCTATTTTTGTAATAAGGTCTAATCACATTGTTCCTTTTTATTTTTTAACAATTAAATCTGTATTAATTATAATGATTGATTTTTTGGGTTTGATGGATTTCTGGGTTTGATGAGTTTTTGTGTTTGTGAGGGGTTCATGATGATTGGTATGGCATTAGGATGATTTTAGGGAGTTATAATCACTAGTTGGATTGAAAGTTGTTGATGCATTGAAATTGGGACAGCAGGTTATTGTGTTGAGGTCGAAATATTTTTGGCCTAAGGTCTGTGGTTTTATGACTTTATTGGGTAGATAATTGTCTAAGGTATAAGTGGCGAGTTGGAGGGAGCGGTAACTCGTCCGGATGACCAAGTTATGGCCAAATTAGTGAAACTAGTCAAAATGGGTGACTTGCAGATAGTTTGGGTCTCAATGGTAAATTTTTGGCTTAAGGCCTACTGGTTATTTACATAGATGACTAGTTAAATGTCTCAGGTCCTAGTGGTGAGTTGGACGGAGCACCAACTATTCCGGATGGTCGAGATACGACCAAAACCGTGGAAACAAACTTAGTGTGTACCCAGAAATTACTAGACAGATTGTTTGGCTTGTAACGAATAATTTTTGAACTAAAGACTACTGGGTTTTTACATGGGTGAAGGGTACAACATATGAGGAACATGTGGTTCTTTGGATAGAGCCTTAATCATTCCGGATGAATGAGTTACGACCAAAATGGCAAAACTAACTAGAAATTGTACCTAGATTTTCAAATGAATTTATGTCCAGATGTTTTCATATTAAGTACCTCATTTTTCAAGCCAAACCTGTAGTAATTAGATAAACTTAGACATGGGCTTTCATTTCGGGTAAAACGGAGTTATAAAATGGGAATTATGCTAAAAACGGTGGAACGAAAAAGCATTTTAAATAATCAAATTTGGCACATGAGGGCAAATTGGTCATTCCACTTAGGTTCTGAACACATTGGAGTGTTTGGTTGATAACATCAGTAAACTAGATTCATTAATCTTGATTGAGGTGAAAACCGTTTATTTATACCTATTACGGATTTTGAGATACAAGTCCATTAATTCGACGTAAATGCAGAATTGTATAGTGTCGAATTGCTTTAAACGGTTTAACGAGTATAACGGGTTTTATAAAATGGGTAAATAAGTGGTATGAGTGGGTTTATACTTGAAGGTAGATTAGTTCAGGTCCTAAAGGGATGTTTGTATAAATCTCATTCGGATAAAAGTAATTAGAATGCCATATCATGATCACGATTTCTTTATTGTATCTTTTGGTTGTTTTCGTCGTGTGCGTTTTATTTCTTTATACTAAGTCACCGTTTTTTCTAGGTGATACTTAGGCGAATGTGGTCCTACGCCATCCTTGATCTAACTTCAGTACTTACTACTCCATTGCTTCTCGGTGAGTTTATAACCCTACGTTTTCTCTTTCAATGGTTTTTCATAAACTGTTTTCGGGGTGAGAATACATGCTCGCCTTACTAAGCAAAATTTATTGATTCTACTACTTAGGTTTACATGACTGAATTTTACTTAAATCTTTTACTGTGCTTATACATGACTTTAATATTGGTGTTTACTCTGATTTACTAAAAGCTTGATTTGCTTACTAACATGATTTCGCGATCACTGAATTCTTATATATGAAACTGAGAGTTTTGAACACATTACTTGTTTTACATTGGACACAAGTGTTTTTCAATTGTATGCTATTCCAGATCATATTATTGCCTGAGGTCCTTTGCCATTAAGTCCTTTTTTCTATCATGAACCGTTAGTTACTAGTGTAGTAAACGCGAGTGTTGTGGATAGATCTATCGGGATTGACAATCCCCGTCTAGGCTGTGGTTTCTAGATAACCATTGACGCATTTAACATTTGAGGTATTTTGTAAGATGTTTGGCAGCATCTGTATTTCTTTTGGGTCACAAATCTCAAGTACTGGTTTGATTACATTATGTTACATGTTAAGGTTCGGTGTCATGAGCTTAGTGCAATAATATATATTTTGGACTATTGAATTCGTTTCATAGTCTACTATTACTTAAATCTTGTGGTCCACTTCTAAACATTACCTGATTTACTGAATCACTACTTGGATTTCGAAAATAATACTTTGAAATGTTATAAAGCTACTTTTCTTACTCAGATATTACTTGATTTATTTCAATACTGCTTTTACTTAAACCTATGAATTCACCAACATTATTATTGAAGTTTTTGCATGTATTTTCTCAGGTTATCATATTGTTAGCTGAGCATTGGGAGCATTCGAGCTGCGCAGATATAAATATATTTTTGAAAGCCTTATAATTTTAGTATCATTCAATAAACGTTTTGAAACTGTTTTCTGTTACATTTACAAATGGGACATGTTGTAACTCTGATGTTTATTAAAAATATCAAATAGTTGACTTTTCAAAACGTCTCACTTAGAGTCGTTTTCTATAACTTATAATTTATTCTATGAAGTAGCACCCCAAGTAGTATTTCGATGTGTTGTGATTTTTTGGGGTGTTACAGAATGGTATCAGAGCACTGGTTATAGAGAATTAGGTCGTTTTCACAACCTAAACTATAACCGTTTTTCAAAAAATTTCAAGAGTCTTTCACCGTTGTTCGATATCGGCGCGCGCATGCTCACTGATCCCTTATAAGCTCTCTTTTGCATCTATACTACTATTACATAGATAATGAATATTTAACGTTTGGCTATGATTTCGCTCTCTTACGTCTATCTTATGACGTCTTACTATTTACCTTATATCGGTCAGTTATATAAATATTGATCACTCCGATTTTTGCGTGCTTCCTAATTTCTCATTTACTCCCTTGAACATTGATACTGGTATTATATAAGGATACCTACATATATATGGGTTATTTTATTTTTCATCTCTTACGATTAACTTCGAACTTTTTCACGACTTTATTTAATTTCCTTGTGATGATATTGAAATTCGGTGTAGTTTGTCAATCCTGGTAGTTATTTTATTATTCGACTCTGAGTGTGAACACTCTTCTTATGCTTTTGGATCGCATACATGATTTCGTAATCCATCATTTTGAAGTCTTCCAGTTGATGAGAATACGACTTTAACTTGTCACCTTGGATCGTGCCGTCTTTTGGCACTTACCTTTAGAACGCGATTGACTAATGTCTCATTATTCTTCTCGTTACTTCTTATGATTTTGAAGAATCATGCCGTAGAGGAGACTCTTTCTTCTCAACGTAACATTATTTTGATCTCGTGTTTTGTTGTGACAATGCTTAAGTAGGCTAATTTATAATTATCTTATTGAAATGAATTGGGACGCCTCTTCATTTAAATAAGGAAATTATAAATCACTGAACCATAAATTTCTAATTCTTATTTACATGGATTGGGACGCCTTTGGATGTAAATAATGATTTGTAAATGAGTGGGCTTAAGTGTATGGCATTCGTACGAATAACTTTCTTTTGATTTGTAATCCGTTTGTACGAATAATTCATTTTCTTCGTTCATCTAATCATTATCGTTATTATCTTCATACGAATGAGTCTTTAGATTTCCTCCGGTTCGTAATTTGTTCATTTGATTATTTCCAAATGTGTATCCGACATGGCGTGCGTCTCTTTTAACGAGTAATACATCCGTACGAATCATTCATTTCCCTTACTCTTCGAATCGCTATCATTATTGCTTTTGTACAAATGGCTATCTTGAACTTCTTTCGACTTGTAATATGTGATATGGATTTTTCCAAATGTGTATCAACCGTCGCAAACCCTATGGAGACAAGTCGAATAGAGCACCGGGACGGCGCTCCCTTAAGGTGGGAAGGCAGTAACATCTCGTATTTTACGGTCAACATTAAATCTCGAATCCATTCCTATTTCCATCTTTGAATAAAAATTTCGTGTTTCACTTGTTAGCCAATTTGGTAAAAATCGTCATTTTTGGCTATTCGTGAGCCGTGCTTAGGAGTTTTATCCGTTTATGTGTCCTATGAAGTTTAATATCCTCATTATATACGCCGATGATTTACGATTCCTAATTTTAGCATTTTCCATTTTGTTTCGCGTTTACGTAAATTTTTGCTAAAACCTTGCGATTTAACCTTAAACCTTTACCTTTTCTTATTTAAATCTTACTTTCACTTTTAATAAAACTTCACAACAAATAAAAAGAAAAAAAAAATATTTTATAAACATAAGCCCCAAACTGACCCTTTTTTTATCACAAACACACTCCACATCATACAATTCCACTCATCTCTACAACAACTTCACATAGAAGATATCAACAAGAAACCATCCTCATCCTCCTCCTTGAGGCTGCCACGACCACCACACCTTCACCACTTCATTTATACCATGCAATAATAATCTTGTGGTTGGAATCATCATCCAAGACCCTATGCAAAATTTCAAGCAATGAATCCAAGAAACAAATGAGTTGTTTAAAATCTTATGAAAAGGAACTTGGGGGCTGAAGTTAAAGTGTTATTGGAAGGATTTAATTGTGATTAAGATCATCTAGGAGTTGTGGTCTTGGTCTCTTGTTGGGTTCGAACCAAACACGCCCCATAGGGAGCGTGTGTGTCTTCCATTATTCTTGATTATTATTCTAGTAAGCCCTAAACCCATTTTATTAATTTTATTTTCCTAATGAACTTGCTATTTTGATGTGGGTTTTTTGATTTTGATGAGTTTTAGTGTTCTTGAGGTGTTTGTGATAATTGGTATGGCATTAGAATGATGTTAGGATGTTAGAAACACTAGTTGGATTGTTGGATTGAAAGTTGTTGATGCATTGAAATTGGGACAGCAGGTTATTGTGTTGAGGTCGAAATATTTTTGGCCTAAGGTCTGTGGTTTTATGGCTTGATTGGGTAGATAATTGTCTAAGGTATAAGTGGCGAGTTGGAGGGAGCGGTAACTCATCCGGATGACCAAGTTATGGCCAAATTAGGGAAACTAGTCAAAATGGGTGACTTGCAGATATTTTGGGTCTCAATGGTAAATTTTTGGCTTAATTCCTACTGGTTATTTACATAGATTACTAGTTAAATGTCTCATGTCCTAGTGGTGAGTTGGACGGAGCACTAACTATTCCAGATGGCCGAGATACGACCAAAACCATGAAAACAAACTTAGTGTGTACCCAGAAATTACTAGACAGATTGTTTGGATTGTAACGAATAGTTTTTGAACTAAAGATTACTAGTTTTTTACATGGGTGAAGGGTACAACATATGAGGACCATGTGGCTCTTTGGATAGAGCCTTAATCATTCCGGATGAATGAGTTACGACCAAAATGGCAAAACTAACTAGAAATTGTACCCAGATTTTCAAATGAATTTATGTCCAAATGTTTTTATATTAAGTACCTCATTTTTCAAGCCAAACCTGTAGGAATTAGATAAACTTAGACATGGGCTTTTGTTTCGGGTCAAACGAAGTTATAAAATGAGAATTATGCTAAAAATGGTGGAGCAAGAAAACGTTTTAAATAATCAGATTCCACTTAGGATCTGAACATTTTGAATGAAATCTCTTGTAATCTCAGTAGACTAGAGTCTAATGGCTTGTCTGAGGCGAAAACCTTATGTTTATACCTATTACGGATGTTGAGATAAAGGTCCATTAAGTCAAACGAGGGCAGAATTGTTATGTGATATTAATTATTACATGTGTATAGCACTATGGTGCGTCTTAATAAGTTCTTTTACTTCAATATCTCCGAAGCATTTACGCTACTTTATTTCCGTTTGATGATATTGACATTCGGTGTACTTTGTCAATTCCATTAGTTATCTTGTCATTCGACTTTAAGCTTGAACACTCTTCTTATGCTTTTGAATAGCATATATTGCTTCATAATCTATTGTTTGGAAGTCTTCCATTCGATGGGAGTACTACTTTATCTTGTCACATTGAATCATGCCGTCTTTTGGCACTTACCTTGGAATTAGATTGTCTAGCGTCTCATTATTCTTCTTGTTACTTCTTATGATTTTGAAGAATCATCTCATTTGCTATTCGTGGTCGAGTCATAGCCTCAACTGTCTCTTTTAATGGTTTTATAAACTGGTTTTCGATGTGAGAATACGATGTTTTTTAACAAGTAAACCTCACTGTATTATACTACATAAGCGTTACATGACTATTTTTACTAAAGCTTTTACTTGCTTACTACATGATTTCTAAAAACATATGGCGATCATGGTTGTTATACTTATGAAACTTTTTAAAGCTCTTGATTTTGCTTTACTTACATGATTGAGATCATTGATACCATTTATATGAAAACCTATGAGTGTGAACACATTTTTTTGCTTTAAAAATGACAAAGTTCCCTTTGCCATTAAGTCCCTTTGCCATTAAGTACCCTTTTTTATCATTGACCGTTAGTTACTTGTGTAGTAAACGCCGTTCAGTATTATGTGTTGGATAGATTCCTATACAGGCATTGACCCATTGACGCATTTTAATTTGGAAGAAAATTCGTTACGGATGCTAGCAGCATTGGTATTGTTTTTGGGAAAAAAACCTAGTTTTTTGGTTTGGATCGTATTGCATGTTAAGTATCGGTTGTCTGAGCTTTTAGCGCAAATTATATATATATTTCATTTTAGACTTTGCGTGAATGGTTTCTCTTGTTTAAGTATTGTGATGGTCCACTAATGAACAATTATTGATTTATTGGAATTACTACTGTGAATTTCGGGAAATATACTTTGAATGTTTATGTAACGTATTTCTTACTAAAATATTACTTTAATTATTTCTAATACTGCTTTTACTTATAACCTATCAATTCACAACATTATTGTTGACGTTTTTTATCGTATTTTCTCACGTTCTTTATTTTGCTAGCTGGCATTGGGGAGCATTCGAGAACCGGCGGATTATATATTTTTGAAAGCTTTATGTATTTGGTTGTACCATTCGACAAAACACTTTTAACATGTTTTTCTAATACATTATAATTGGGGCCTGTTGTAACTCTGTTATTTTTAAAAAAATTGTCGATTAATGCGTTGACTTTTCAATTGATGATGGAGGATAAGGTGGATAATCCAAGCCCACAAAGTACCCCACAAGTCCTCCCATCATTTGAGGTATACACACCGCTCGTGACTTACCCGGAAGAAGTAGAAGAAACTATAGGAATCCCTATGGAGGTTGAACCCTTGAACCAAACACAACTAGAGGATTTAGGCTTGAATACTTATAGTCATGACCTCTTTCCTAGTTCTAAGGAGTTTCCTAGTGTTGATGAACCAGAGCCTCAACCTTTACCCAATCTTCCATTCTTAGATATAAATCTAGGAGACAAAAGGGGCCCCGAACCCAAATCACTCATCAAACCACATAGTCCGGGTAGTTTTAGGGTGAAGGTAGTAGAACCCTTGACCATTCACACACCACCTTCACCTCACGTGGCATACTTCCATCTAAATGGTGTGTATCGCTACTATCACCCGCACTTGACCTTAAGTGTAGGGGAGACCCACCTATTACGCGTCAAACAGGCGTAGAGTCAAGCTCGTGACTCGAACAAAAACAAGCGCTTATTGGGAGGCAACCCAATCTTTTAAATTTCGCATTTTAGGAGTATCGTGTGTTTTAACTCTTTATTTGTTTATTATTATTGTTTGAAAATAGTTGTAATCATGCTTTGCTATGTTTTTAACTTCGTCTTAATCTCATTCAAAGGTATTTTACAAAGATAAGTGTAGGGGAAAAATCCGGTTTATAAGAACCAAATTTTCAAACAAGTCAAGATAAATAATTTAGATTAATTCGCGTCTTGTGTGATCGAGTCATATGTTTGTGTTAATAATTTTCGTGGTTTTGCAGTAAAATTTTTGCAGGAAATACTTAATGGATATGCGTGCAGAAAATTTTGAACGAGAAAAAAATAATTCTCTACAGTTAGTGGAGACGGCGTCTGGATTTTCCAGACGGCGTCCCCCTCCAGTACAGAAAAATTTCGATTTTTATTTTTAAATCTTTTGTATAATTTCCAAAATTTGTACATTGCTTAAAAGATCTGCAGTAAACCACGAATAACTTTAACACATTCATCCTATCTTTTTAATAATAAGTCTGTTGTTGAGTCAAAACGTAAAGTTATATAGTTGTATGTCTATTATTCTCGCCGATTTTACGCTAGGTATGTTTGCACCTTGTCTTTGATTTGCAGGTTATATTTGATAAGGAGAAGCCCGGGAGTTCTTAGGAGTTTCATGAGGACAATTCTTGGATGACGATTTAGCCGGGATCATTATTTCTTCTCCAAATTTGAGCATAACCAGGGGAGTACTAGTTTCTTTCGCCCTCTTTTCTCTTCCCTTTATTCGTTTACGGGTACTTTGTAGAACATTAGGGACAATGTTCAAAATAAGTGTAGGGGGAAATAAAAGCCTTAGAAACTATTCCACCATTTGTCTTTGCTTGAACTTAAAATGATGAGTTATCTATCGAAACATAAATCGTAAAGGGAAATTTTGACCCAAATTTAAAATTTTCATCACATAACCGGTGAAACTAAGTAGCTAGAGCGTCTCATTGATAGGGAATTATACGACTAGCACAAAAACCCTTCCACTCAAATGAATTCACCCCTAAAATTATGAGGTTTACGCCCCTAGATCTTTAGGAATTCAGGTATCCACCATTGATGCCCAAGATAGTTTATATCTCTAAGCTTTCTAGAGTTAGGGAATGTACAATCATGTGTGTCTATTCTATCATTATGGATGTGCATGTGTGGTTTTAGCGCCTTTTTTGGAGCTAAGCATTGGTATTAAATTATATGAGTGTACCGGTAGTATATAACTTCTAGAACTTGCTTTAGTGATGCATCCCGAGACTGCGTAGTGAGTAATAATATTTGCTAAATGATAAGAGGCACTAGGATTAACCCATGTTTAAAACCTGTAATTGTTATTTTAGTCACCCCGACTATATAACTATCCCACACCCTTGTTCGCGCTCACTTTTTAGTGCAAGGTCCCCCTAGTGAAACCTCAACCATACCCTTAAACCAATTGTGCCACCCAAAACCTTAGCCTACCCTACATGTACTCGCTTTTAGTATATCGTTGTGTTACACCCTTAGTTAATTATCGGAGTACACTGTTGCTAAGTCCTTATCCTTTTATATATTGTTTTAGGACGATTGGGATTCATGGTAGTATTTACTTCGCGGAAGAATAGGGAAGAAAAGTTAAGTCAAGACCCTCATATGTTTGCTGAGTAGTCTACATGTTATTTTAATCCAACCAATTCGGGTCATTAGATTAGTTTGCTTATTCGAGTCTGTAAAAAGTTCAAGTGTAAGGGTGATCTATAAACCCCAATGATGTATTATATGTTGCAAATGATAGGGCAAAAGTGTATGAAAAAAAATTAAGAAAAAAAATATGCGGGCTACCATTTGCGTTTATCAGTTTTATTAGTTAGTTTATTTACTCATGTTCAATATAGAGTCAAGAAAAGAAAAAGAAAGAGTTTGATGTAGAGTTTGTATATCTTGTTCGAGTCTTCGACTAGCAACCATGCCATGTTTTGTATTCCCATTATGATAGTTTTTGGGGTGACTAACCACTTCACTCAAATCCACCCAAATGTCACTCTCAAATGCCATCCATTTTCGTTTACATGTATCCCACATAATTACACATCACAACCCTTTAAAGTCCTATTTGATGGTAACTATTAGTACTTACGCTAGCGGTGGAGGTTTGGTCATTTATCAAGCCTATGGTAACTTATATACTATGACTAGGTAATGAGTGTTAAATTTTCGATTTCTATATTGTTATAATTCATTATACACACACAGAGAGAGAGAGAGAGAGAGAGAGAGAGAGAGAGAGAGAATCCAAACACTTATTGTGAGGTGCTAGTGTATTTTTCCTGTGCTTCTAGTTACGAGGTCTAATTGGTTGTGCCATGAAGCCTTTAAAGAGTAAGTTAAATGCCCTTGATATGTATCTTGTTAAGGTCGAAAAGCTTTTTTGCTTGAGGGCAATCAAATTCTAAGTGTAGGGGTACGTGATGAGGTGTAATTTTATAAAAAAAATTCGGGGTCATTTGACCCTTATAATCATGCAAAAATGTCTTAAATATGTGCTTAATTATTTCTTTTTGCATTTTTCGCATTTGGAAGACATTTGGTGGAAATACACATGATTTGGACTTAATTTGGGAAGAAAACAGACAAGGTAGCTAACGGGTATGAAGATTGATGAAGATTCAAGACCAGACTCTAGAGACGCCGTCTGAATACTCCCGATCGCGTCTGGACTCAAGTGGGATGCCGTCTGAATCATGGAAACAGCGTCTGGATCAGCCGTCAAGTTTGAATACCCGAAGAAACCCTAGCTTGTCGACGACATCTGTAAAATGGTAACGCCGTCGCGGCCTGAATTCTATATTTCTAAATCTCACTATTCTACGTTGTTATATACACTTGTGATAGAAGGAACATTAGGGTTTAGTTCATGGGAGAACATGGTTTGTACCATAATTTTGGGAATTTTTTAGTTTTTTGGCGGTTTTTCCCAACCCTTCTATACTATCCCTAGTTGCTTGATTCATCATTGTGAAGTTCTTTTATCTTTTATCTTTCAATATGTCTTATTGTTTGATATATAATTGTGCTTCTTCTATCTTGAACATGCTAGGCTAGATCTTTTAAGTGTTTGCTTATGATTGTATGTGAATTGGTATGTAGATCTTAACTTTTTTGCCTCTTGTTGATGTGTGTGCATGTTTAGTCCCTTATCGTGAGATCTTCAGAGACATGATTGCAGTAGTAGGATTCAATCGTAAAATGTCTTCATCTACCTTACCCGGTGTGTGTATGATCCCCTTTCAGGTATTATCAAACTCGTTTATCTAGGATAGGGGCCTTTAATATGTCGTCATCTCTACCTTATTGTACGTTGACTTCGTTAGGTATTTTGTAGTTGGCCTCTTACTTTGTGTAATAATTTCACCATGATTCGAATAGTACCGTTATACATCACAAGTGTGACAAGGCAATAGAGTTAGGAGAAGCTACAAGGATCAGTACATGATTTAAGTTAAACACTATTCTCTATTTTTACGGGAATTCCCTAATCTTAAGTTAGTTTTTAGTTTAATTTAGTTTTAATTAGTAGTTTAAAACAAACCACCTTTAAAACCCAGGATTTTACTTGCTTTCATAAATATAAAAACACAAAAATAATCTTCTCTCAACCTCTAGTTCTTAGCTACATTCAATTAGGACCTTTACTGACGCTTATTCCCCTAGAGAAGGATAACAACACCTGTATCTTGCCTATACTACACTACAACGGTTAGGTACACTGCCTAAGGAGTTGTAAAGCTTAGTGTAAAAGTCCCTTACGACCTTCGCATCAAGAAAACCACTTTATTCATATCCCTTAAATCAAGATAAGCATATCACACCTAAAAGCGAGATCTTCAATCTAGGTAACATCCTTCCTACTTCTAAACATAAATTTTGTCTTGCATCTATAATAGATAACTCAACCCTATGGCATAGAAGACTAGGACATGCTAATATGCGATTAATTTAAAACATAGCCTCGAAGGAACTAGTAAGAAAACTACCAAAAGAAAACTTTGATAATCATTTTTTTGATGCATGTAAAATAGGTAAACAAGTCCATGCAAGTCATAAGCTTATAAACATGATTTCAACCACTAGAGTCTTAGAACTTTTACATATGGATTTGTTTGGTCCTTCATCTATTCAAAGCTACGGGGGTAAATTTTATACTTTGGTAATAGTAGACGATTACTCAAGATATACATGGACATTATTTCTAAAAATGAAAAATGAAGCTTTTGATAAATTTAAGGCATTAGGTAAAGGTCTACAAAACCTACTTGGTCATTCGATTGTTTCAATCCGAACGGATCATGGTAGAGAATTTGATAATGAAGTCTAATTTGGAGTCTTTTGTGACAAACACAAAATCTCTCACAACTTCTTGGCACCTCGCACTCCTCAATCTAATGGGGTTGTTGAAAGAAAGAACCGAACTTTGCAAGAAATGAGTCATACAATGCTAAATGAACAATTCATCCCACAAAGATTTTGGTGTCATGTCGTAGAAACCGCCACATACATACTTAATAGGGTTTTGATTAGGAAAACTATTAATAAGACACCATATGAGATACTTAGAGGTAGTAATCCTTCGCTAGAATACTTTAGAGTTTTTGGATGCAAATGCATTATATTCAAATCATTAGAAAATCCTAATTCAAATGACTCAATTTCCTATAACGGCATCTTTTTAGGGTACTTACAAACATCTAAAGCATACATAGTACTAAATAAGGAGACTTTAAAAACTGAAGAGATCATTATGCATGAATGCAAAAACATTTTTGGAGTGTATTAACAATGCATTAAAACATTTTTATGGTGTTCCTAACATGACCTATTTCGAAAGAAAATTGGGGGTTTTGTTCATACCAAATTTTTTGAAAAAAACACTCAATTATGCAAATCCTATGTGTTAATATAAATAATGCCTAAAAACGTTATTTATATTTTTTGATCTCTCAACGTTTTGATAATAACACAATGTAAAAACGTTTACAATAAAAATAAACGTTTACAAATTATAAATTGAAATTTCCATTTCAAAAGATTAGTGATCACTTAAGGTATGGACAAACAAATTAATTAAGCATGATTAGTGATCAAGAAAATATTTTTCTCTTAATCCTTACTTTTAATTCTACAAAAGTATTTTCTCAAAAATACATTTACAAAATATTCTCTAATTAAAATAAAAAGTTTTATTAAAGACATAAAATTTGAAATTCAAATTTGAAATTCAAATTATCCCCCCAAAATGGAAGCTTCTTCACCAGATACAACATTCCCCACAAAAAGACAAAAAAAGGAGCGGAGTCTAGGCGGCGGCCCCCTTATAGGCCTGGTGGCCCCCTTATATATAAGGGACCGCCCCTAGAGAGCCGTTGGGATTCCCTGCTTATAAATACTGCTCCATTCCCAGCAGAAAATCATTCCTCTTTGCACGAAAATTTTCAATTTTTTCTTTCTCTCTCTAAACCTTCTTTCTCTCACTAAAACTCTTGATCACTAACATACTTAGATCTTGTTTCAAGTGATAGAATCTCTTCTTCTCATCTCTTCCCTCTCATTCAAGTGCAGAGAAAGAAAACTCGTATTTGTCAAGAATCGAAGTTAATTATGATCCATCCTCCATTCTCTTCTCTACGTACCAAAACTCTATTGAATTATCTTGTGTATTTAGTGTGATTCCGAATATTGTGTAGATCCGATAGTGTATTGTGAGTGTATATTCTTGTTATATTGGGTACTTTCCAAAAATAGCAGCTTCTAATTATAGTAAGTTTCCAAAAATAGACTTTCCTTAATTAACTTTCCATAAATGATAACTTTCCTGATTTAATAAGTTTCCATAATTAAACTTCTAAAAATAGACTTTCTAAAAATAGACTTTCTTTCCCTTTCTATTCCCAAAATAGACTTTCTAAAAATAGCAGGTTTCTATATATAGTAAGTTTCCATAGATAGCATGTTTCTATAAATAGCATGTTTCTATAAATAGTAAGGTTTACATAAATAATATCAAAATGACATTTTATACCCCCCAACTTATTTTATACAGAATATATTAAATATAATAACATGTCTAAAATAGAACCCATAGTTTCAGAAATTACAAAACAAGTCCTTATACTTTAAATATCAATTCGGCAATTCAATTAAATCACTAAAACCCTAATTAAATTTTTCTCAATCACAACCACAATTATTTCCCAATCATTTGCATTAAATGCACCTGGAAAAATTATCAAAACCCTAACCCTAATTATATTCTTTCCTTTTTCCTTATTTTCGAAATCGGCAAACACAAGTAAATCCCCAATAATTATTCAAATTCATCCTAAATTTTTTCAACAATTTTTCTGAGTTATATGTGATATAAAAAACCTTAGAAAAATATAAAATCAATTTTACAAATAGTTTTTAAGCCGATTTCATAATTAACTAAAAATTAGGGTTTCGAACATGTTTTAATTTATAAAATCAAAATAACATGCATGATAATTTTTCTCATGCATAGAACGAATTAATATGATGAAAATTGAGATACAAAAATACCTTTGATGATTCTTGATGATTTAATGAATTATTGAACCCGGTTGCTTAATTCGAACCCAAAACAAATACCACAATCGAACCAAGCACTTTACAATCTTCCCACTATTTTTCCCACAATCCTTGACCTTCAAAACACCCTAGAAAAATCGTCCTAGCCCTTGGAAAAATTTTGTGCCGCCTCTTTTATTTTTTTAGGGTTTCGGTGATATTGTTTTTAGAGTTTAAACAAAATAAAATGTATAAAAGAGTTATAATGGGGATTAGGCCGAATTTTTGGGCTTCCAAAAGAGAATAAATCAGATTATAAAACTTGTATAATTTATTTGTCATTATCCATATTTATTTTATATTAATTGTAAAGTATAAATACCTAAATGTTAATATTATCGACATAATTATATATATATATATATAATTATTAATTATTTTTCTTGTATAACATAATGTATTTTAATCTTACAAAATTTTCATAATTGTCACATGTTGCATTTTTATAATTTCTAACATTTAAATGAAGTTTATTTAAGCTTTTATGGAATTTTCTTGCATTAGGGGTAT
This sequence comes from Tanacetum coccineum, assembly GCA_026074375.1. Lineage (NCBI taxonomy): Eukaryota > Viridiplantae > Streptophyta > Magnoliopsida > Asterales > Asteraceae > Tanacetum > Tanacetum coccineum. The sequence goes on from BQNB010023634.1 coordinate 24,574, forward strand.
TTTGGTAATTTTACACTTGTTGAGATTTTTAGGTTTTACAACTTCTTCCCCTCTAAAAAAAAATTTCGTCCTCGAAAATTGAAATGAACCGGAATGAAAACGAAATGAGAACGAAACGAAAACATACCGAACTAGACAAAGAAATGAGGATAACTAGCTCGCATAGACTCTTCGGTCTCCCAGGTAGCCTCACGCTCTGGGTGATTCTTCCAAAGAATCTTCACAAAAGGAATAACTTTGTTTCTCATGACTCTCTCTTGACGATCCAGAATGGATTCAGGTTCCTCGGACAAAGACATATCAGGCTGAATCTGATCAAAAGGATAAGATGCGACATGCAATGGATGATAATGGTATCCCCTCAAAAGAGATACATGAAAGACATCGTGAACGTGCGATAACTGCGGAGGAAGCGCCAGACGATACGAAACCTCTCCAATACGTTCCAAAATCTCAAACGGACCGATGAATCGAGGACTGAGCTTGCCCTTGATCCCAAAACGTTTAACTCCTCTGAATGGCGAAACTTTCAAAGCTCTTGATGAAGGTTATTCTAGTAAGAACTACGTAAGGAAGTTTCTTAGGGCTCTACATCCTAAATGGAGAGCAAAAGTCACGGCGATTGAAGATTCGAAAGACTTAATGTCACTATCTCTTGATGAACTTATCGAGAACCTCAAAGTTCATGTAATGATCATCAAGAAAGATTCTAAAATAGTCAAAGCAAAAGTTAAAAGGAAATCTATTGCTTTAAAGGCTAAGAAAGAATCTAGTGATGAAGAGTGTTCAACTTCCGATAGTGAAGATGAAGAGTACGCCATGGCGGTAAGAGACTTCAATAAGTTCTTTAAAAAAAGAGGTAGATTCGTAAGACAACCTCGGAACAACAAAAAGACTTTCCAAAGAAGCCGTGATGATAAGAACGGTAAAAGTGATAGAAAATGCTTTAGATGTGGCGACCCAAATCATCTTATTAGAGAATGTTCAAAACCACAAAAAGATAAGAACCAAAGAGCTTTTGTCAGAGGCTCTTGGAGCGATAACGGTGAAGAAGATGATGAGAAGGTCAAAGATGAAATGTGTCTCGTAGCTCATGCATCAAGTGAGATATGCCTTAGAGTCGACTTGGAGCTCGACGAATGGATCAAGGATAGCTGATGCTCTAAACATATGGCGGGCAACCGAAAGCTCTTCTCCACTTACAAGGCATACAATGGAGGTAACGTCATTTTTGGTAGTATTCTTCGCGGTAACATCATTGGTAAAGGTACGATTTCTAATGACTCTCTCAAAATAGATAATGTAGAACATGTTGATAACTTAGGATTTAATTTGTTAAGTATAGGACAAATATGTGACAATAAGTGTAGAGTAACTTTCTCTGAACATAATAGTGAAATCACTAAGGACAGTAAAGTTATAGGTAGAGGTATTAGGAAGAAAGGCTTATATGTGATGAAATTAGGAAATAAGCCAAAGGATCAAATTTGTCTAACAACGATTGATGAAAATTCCACTTTGTGGCATAGGAGATTAGGACACGCAAATATGCGTCTCATTCAATCATTGGTCTCTAAATAATTAGTTAGAAACCTACCTAATTTTAAGTTTGATCAACATTTTTGTGATGCTTGCAAAATGGGAAAACAAGCTCACGCTAGTCACAAAGCTAAGAATGTAGTCTCAACGACTAGATGCTTAGAACTTCTCCATATGGATCTCTTCGGTCCATCCGCCATACAGAGTTACGGAGGAAACCGTTACACCCTAGTCATAGTAGATGACTACTCTATGTATACTTGGACTAGATTTCTTAAGGATAAAACCAAAGCTTTCGATCAATTCGAAATATTTAGTAGGAAAATCCAAAACTAATTAGGTTGTTCAATAGTATCAATAAGAACCGACCACGGTAGAGGATTTGATAATGAGGTGCAATTTGGAGAGTTTTGTAATGCCAACGGTATTATACATAACTTCTCAGCTCCACGCACTCCTCAATCAAATGGTGTGGTCGAAAGAAAAAATAGGACACTTCAAGAAATGAGTAGGACTATGTTGAATGAGCAATCGTTACCACAAAAGTTTTGGTGTAACGCCGTAGATACTTCAACATACATCTCTCAACTCTCTCTCTTCTCTTTCTCTCTCTAGAAATCAACTCTCTCTATTTTCTAGTTTGATTCATGGTTGTTATATGAAGTGGAAGTTATTATCGGGATCCTACAGTGACCTTAATTGCTTCTTCTTCATCTAAGTCATCATCCACCAAGGGTGATGTCTTAGAGGGTGGAGGAGTTTCATCGAATGTCACGTTAAGTGATTCTTCGACTTTCCTAGTGTGTTTGTTTAGGATGATGTAGGCTTTACTATTTTGAGAATATCCTAAAAAGACACTTTCGTATGAATTTAGGTCAAACTTGGTAAGGTAGTCTTTTATGTTCAAAATGAAGCACTTGCTTCCAAACACTCTAAAATAATCTGGCGTTGGTTTTCTACCTCTTAAGAGTTCGTAAGGTGTTTCTGCCTTAAGTTGTGTAGAGGGCTTCTTTGTTTACACCATTTATCCATACATTTCTTTTTTATTCTTCAACGCCTTCAATGCTTACCAAGACGTCATTACTAACACCTTGTTGTGATTTGTCACGAAACTCATCAAATAATGCCGAAGGTAAGCCCTTAGTGAAGATATCCGCATACTAAAACCGAGAAGGAACATGTAAAACGCGAACCTGCCCAGTAGCAACCAAATCCCGAACAAAATGAATATCAATCTCTATGTGCTTGGTACGATGATGTTGAACCGGATTAGAAGACAAGTACACAACACTCACATTATCACAATACACAATAGTGTCGGAAGATAAAGGAGTACGAAGCTCACGAAGTAAATTCCGGATCCAACATGTCTCAGCAACAGCATTGGCAACACCATGATACTCAGCCTCAGCACTGGAATGAGAAAGCATCGGCTGACGCTTAGAGGACCATGAGAGTAAGTTGTTGCCAAGAAAAACACAATACCCCGAAGTAGACTGTCGCGTAGTCGGGCAACCAGCCCAATCAGCATCCGAATAAGCAATCAAGGAGTCAGTAGTAGATGAAAATAGCTGTAAACCATAGTCCAAAGTCCCCTGAACATACCGCAAAATCCGCTTAAGAGCAGAGAAATGAGGCTCCCGTGGATCATGCATATAAAGACAAACATGCTGCACAACATACGTAATATCAGGTCTAGTGAATGTGAGATATTGAAGAGAACCTGCTAAACTCTGGTATAAGTTAGGATCAACAACCGGAGTACCACCATCCCCCAACTTGGACTCAGTATCAACAGGAGTCCGAGAAGAATTACAACCAACCATATGAGCACGCTCCAAAATCTCCATAGCAACTACCTGTGTCAAACATACCAGAAGAGTCACGCGTAACTGAAATACCCAAAAAATAATTAAGTGCACCCAAATCTGTCATAGAAAACTCGCGATGTAAAGAAGCTATAATCTGCTGTAGCAAACGATCAGATGAAGCAGTGAGAACAATGTCATCCACATAAAGTAACAAAAATGCTGTATCATCACCCTGTCTGTAAATAAATAAAGAGGAGTCACAACGACTAGGAGTAAATCCAACAGTAGTAATGTAAGCAGCAAACCGCTGAAACCAGGCGCGAGGTGCCTGCTTAAGACCATAGAGAGATCGCTGCAATAAACAAACATAATCCGGATGCTCAGGGTCCCGAAAACCAGGAGGCTGATGCATATAAACAGTCTCAGCTAAGTCACCATGTAAAAAAGCATTCTTGACATCAAGCTGATGAACAGGCCAATGTCGCCCCCCCCCCCCCCCCCCCGAGAAATAGCTAAACTAAGAACAGTCCGAATAGTGCCCGACTTAACAACCGGACTAAAAGTCTCATCAACATCAACACCCTCAACCTGCGTGCTACCATTGGCAACAAGACGTGCCTTATACCGACTAAGAGTGCCATCAACCAAAAACTTATGGCGAAATAACCACATACAACGAACAATATTGGCACCCTCCGGCCGAGGTACACTAGTCCAAGTTTTATTTTTAATAAGTGCATTATACTCGTCAAACATAGCATTTCGCCAATTGGGATCATTAAACGCTTCTTTATAAGACCGAGGTAAGGGAGAGATAGTAGACACATACTAGCGTACAGGATTTAGGAATGAGTAATTCCCGACACGAGAACGTGTGACCATGGGATGAATTGACACGGTTGGTGGATCATTAGTGGGAGCGGGTGCATGTTCAAGTATAATTTAGGGTACAGACTGAGGCGTAGGTGGTGGAGGAGGTGTAGGTGGTGTAGGTGGTGTAGGCGGTATAGGTACGTCAACTAGTGGAGTATAGACCGGTGTTGATAATTGTGGAAATAAGGTCAGTGGAATCGTCTAAAAAATCATAGGAAGGTGTGGTAGTGGATTTGGTGGAGGGAAACGGAAACACCGTTTCATCAAAGGTTACATGACGGGAAATGATAATTTTATTGGTGTTAAGATCAAGGCAACGATAGCCAAAATGATTGGCAGCATGTCCCAGAAATATGGAAGGTGTGGCACGTGGTCCAAGTTTGTGATTTGTATCTATATGTGGATAACAAAGGCATCCAAAAACACGAAGGACACTATAATCGGGTTGCGCACCAAACAGGCGGGTAAAGGGTATCTCGTTATTGATGGCACGGGAAGGTAAAATATTCAATAAATAAACTGCCATATTAAGTGCCTCAGTCCAGTAATTGGGTGGTAAATGTGCTTGAAACAATAAGGTACGAATGAGATTATTAATTGTACGGATCATACGTTCAGATTTGCCATTTTGTTGTGAGGTACGGGGGCAAGAAAATCTAAATTGGATACCATTATCGTTAAATAGTTTATGAAAAGCATGATTATCAAATTCACCACCATGATCACACTGAAATGACTTAATTTCACACTTAAACTGAGTACGAACATAATTACGAAATAACAGAAATTTAGACAAAACATCAGATTTATTCATTAACGGATAAACCCAAACATACTGAGAATAATGATCTAGAAACAAAACATAATACTGGAAACCAGAAAGACTCGGAATTGGAGAGGTCCACAAATCCGAGTGAACAATGTCAAAACACGAAGTAACAGAACTAGACGAACTAACAAACGAAAGCTTCACGTGTTTACCAAGCTGACAAGCATGGCAAAGAACGGGAAGTTTCTCTTTATTACATGAAATAGAATCACTAGACACAAGACGACGTAACACTTCACTTCCTGGATGTCCAAGTCGTTGATGCCACATATATCGACTGGTAAGAAAAGCATGAGGTATAGTGGAGGGGTTTATAACAGGATAGAGCTCACCCGTGGCTATCACATCGAGGAACCCTTGCAACCCGTCGAGTTATGAAGTCCTTCACAGAAAAACCAAAAGGGTCAAACTCAACTGTACAAGAATTATCACGGACAAACTGACGAACGGAAATCAAGTTTTTGACAATATTAGGAGTGATTAAGACATTATTTAAATGAAGTAGACGAAAAGGGGTAGACAAAACGCTATGGCCAGAGTTAGTAACGGGAATAAAACGCCCGTCACCAACTGCAACAGACGGGTAAATGCACATATTAAGAATATCACTAAGACAATGTACAGAATCATTAAGATGAGAACTCACACCTGTATCCATGTTCCAATTGCCGAAGGCCGGTTCTTGAAGAGTAGTGGTATTAAATGCATTCGGCAAAAGTGTAGCTTGACCCGAACCTTGTGAACCGGACGTAAACAGCTGACTCGGATGAAAAGGCATACTAGGTGACTGTCCCAAGTGAACCGAACCAGGGAAAGAACCCCCTTGCTGCTGTTGAACCCCTGTCGTAAACTGAACTGGCAGCTGTGAAGTTCCAGGTACAAGGTGAACCCCTTGCGGTAGACCAGAAAGCGTCTGAACCCCCTGCTGTGGATAATGGACCCCCTGCTGTGGTGACCCCGTCGGATACTGAACCCCTTGTGGGAATAACCTAACCATTCCTATATTGGACACCCCAAAAGAACCTGACAATAACTGCGGACTTACATAAGTGGGCTGCGCAGATAATTGGGCTGAAACACTTTGAAACCCAGGAGGGACAGAAACTGTATAAGCAACTGGAGGAGAGAGGGTGGAAATATTAGGAGCATTTAACCCAAACTTAGCCAACAGGGATTGCAACATATCCAAATCCGAGCGTGTCACACCCGGCACACTTGAAGCCAAACCCGAGGTACGAGGGAGCAAAGTAGACTTGCCATGAATACCATTGTGAAGATACTTACAAGCATCATAGTGTGTAAGTTGTTGAGCTTATTTTCTCATTTTCTTAGCTTATTTGAGTGCCAACAGCTTAGCTTTTTAAGCCTTTTCAAGCTTCCTTTAGCTTTCTGTCACATAAGCTCCTTTCAGCTTATTTAGTTTTAGCCATTTAGCTTTTTAGTGCTTATCTAGTTTAGGTTTAGACACCCTTTTAGCTTTTTAGTACAAGTTTAGCTCAAATGTCCCCAAATGTCCAAATGACTTAGCAACAAGCTGTTAAGTTTGTTTTAAGTTGCTGTTCGTTTTTAAAAGCTAATTTTTAGCTTATTTATTAACTTTTAGAAAAAGTTGTAGTTGTGAAAATTGTTAAGTTCATCGAGCTTAACAACTTTGTTTCACAAAGTTTTTCCAAAAAAAAAGAAAGAAGACAAGGGGTTACCCGGGTGAGCAAGACTCGAACCCGGGTCTCAACCCTCATACACCTCTCTTTATACAACACACATACCGCTGCGCCCTTGGGACTTTTTCGTTATAGTCCCAAGGGCTTTGGTATTTATACACATTTTGCTCTTTAAAGCCTATAAGCTGTTAACAGCTTATTTAGGGCTTATTTATAAGCAACTTTTTAGTTTCTTAATTTTCGTAGGTTTATCATAGTGTAAAGTATTTTTAGTAAAATTTTCAGAATTTTTAAAGGTCGTTTAGTATTTTTTATAATTTAATTTCGTTAAAAGTTTAAAAAATTCATAAAAAATACAAAAATTATCAAAAAAATATTTTTCTTTTTTAGAAAATTTTCTTTAGTCTTATAGTTTGTAGGAAAAATATAAAAATTTTCGTAGGGTCATTTTTACAACTTTTTGCTTTTTAAAGAACGGGTCCGGGTGCGGTTTTTTGTCTTGACTCGTTTTTGGGTCAAACGAACTCCGTTTTCAGTCTAGTCTTTTTCATTCTTCGTTATTTGTCCCCTAGAGTAGTTTAGAAGTGAAAATTTCTTTGTAGGGTTAATTTTGAAGTTTTTAGGTTTTTCCCCCTTTGTTCGGGGTTCGTGCTCTCGTTTTTTAGCTTAATTTCGTAATTTTTAGGTTTTTCTTAAACGTTTTTGTTTGTTATTGTCTAATCTACCTTTCCACACTCTCAAATCAATTCTCTCCTTCAAACTCAAATCTTCCGACTGTATCGATTTTCCAGCACAGCCTCATTGGGGATTAACGACCCGGGAATAGTCTATACTGCTCCTGGCATTTTTGATTTTTGTTTTTAGATTATATATATTTTATTTTATTATATTATATATATAGTTAAGAACTAAAAATTAACTATCATAATGATTTGTTGAGATTTGGGCAGCATAACGTTTAGATTTGCTATATAAATGGTCTTCAATGAGGCAAAACGCAGTGGCAAAACGCAATGACCAAAACGCAGTCTTCAATAAGCAAAACGCAATGACCAAAACACAATGACCAAAATGCAGTGACCAAAACACAGTGACAAAAACGCAGTCTTTAATAAGCAAAACGCAATGACCAAAACGCAGTAACCAAAACACAGTCTTCAATAAGCAAAACACAATGACCAAAATGCAGTGACCAAAATGCAGTCTTCAATAAGCAAAACGCAATGACCAAAACGCAGTGACCAAAACACAGTGACCAAAACACAGTCTTCAATAAGCAAAACGTAATGACCAAAACGCAATGTTCAATAAGCAAAACGCAATGACCAAAACGCAATCTTCAATAAGCAAAACGCAATGACTAAAACGCAACCCGCAAGCAAAACGCAATGAAGAACACCCTTTCAGTGAGTCAAAACGCAGCCAAGAAAAAATCATCAAACATTCTTGAAAGCTATGAAATGATGTTAAAACCACCTAGTAATGATGCAAGGGATAGTTCTAAGCCCGAAAGTACAAATCTTTAACACTTTTAACCACAAACAAAGATCAAATCTTGATTTTTCTTGCTATATTTTTTTGAACCAAAAAAAATAAACAAACCAACCCACGAATTTGAGCTTATTTAACCACAATAATCAGTAGATAAATAACATGGATTCCCCCTATGCTCTGGTGCCAATTGTAGGATCCCGATTATCACTTCACGTCATACAATCATACACGAATTTAGATTAAGAAAAGAGAGAGTGTTGATTTCTAGAGAGAGAAAGAAGAGAGAGGTTTGAGAGAGAATATAGAAAAATGAAATATTATAAATGAACTCCACTTACTTTTCCTTGGTGGAAAAGTTACTTATATACCCCGACACATTAAGTGACGTTCGGGATATTTGACTAGGACCCGGGCTTGGGTTTTGCTTGGGATTAAACCCGAAACATATACAATATTAGATTAACTATCGATCCCGATTCTTGATACTTTCCTATTACAACGTTAACTAATTGATTGACCGAGACTAAAATACATAATGGACGAACTTCATGTTCGACTCAATATTTTGAGGCTAACAGTCACCGAAAAGAAAAACCTAGAAAATGACATTGTGGATGAAACTTTAGAGATTGATAAAATAGTCAACATTAAGGAATCTACGAACCATCCATTAAAAATGTCATAGAAAACCTTAACCAAAGAACCCTTAGGTCACAAGCCCAAAACCAAAGTAACTTATTTTGTTTTATATCAACTATAGAACCTAAGAATGTGAATGAAGCGTTAGGAGATGAAAGTTGGATAGTCGCCATGTAAGAAGAATTAAATCAATTCATTGCTAAAGACGCCTGGGAGTTAGTTCCTCAACCTAGGAATATGACAATCATAGGAACTAAGTGGGTATTTAGAAATAAGTTAGACGAGAACGGTATTGTTTCTCGAAATAAGGCTAGGTTAGTTGCTCAAGGCTACAACCAACAAGAGGGCATCGATTATGATGAAACTTATGCCCCGGTTGCTAGACTTGAGTCCATTAGAATATTATTAGCTTATGCTTGTGCCTTAGATTTTAAACTATTCCAAATGGATGTAAAAAGTGCATTCCTGAATGGTTTTATCAATGAGGAGGTATACGTGGCACAACCTCCGGGATTCATTGATTTCAAAAAACCGGATCATGTTTATAAATTAAAGAAATCTTTATATGGTCTTAAACAAGCACCCAAAGCTTGGTATGATAGATTAAAAGCTTTCCTTATTAAACATGAATATAAAATGGGAATGGTAGATAACACTCTTTTTACTAAAAAGAAAAGTTCAAATCTCATCATTGTTCAAATATATGTCGATGACATTATATTCGGTTCGACTTGTCAAGACATGTGTGATGAATTTGCCAAAATCATGCATGACGAGTTCGAGATGAGCATGATGGGTAAACTTAGCTTCTTCCTTGGATTACAAATAGAAGATGGTATATTCTTTAATCAATCTAAGTATATAAAGAAATGCTTAAGAAATTTGGTCTAGAAGATTCTAAACCTATGAATACCCCCATGTCCACTGATACTAAACTCACAAAAGATGAAGAGTGTGAGTCAGTAGATAGTACCAAGTATCCAGGCATGATAGGTAGTTTATTATACCTAACGGCAAGTAGGCCCGATATCATGTTTAGTGTCTGCCTTTATGCCCGCTTCCAAGAGGCTCCCAAAACTACTCACCTTGAAGCGGTTAAGCGTATCTTCCGATACATTAAAGGAATTACTCATTTAGGATTATGGTATCCTAAGGGAACCAACATAGAAACCATAGTATATGCTGACTCTGATCATGCGGGAGATTATGTGGACCAAAAGAGCACTAGCGGTATTTGTACATTCGTGGGATGTTGTTTGACATCTTGGTTCTCAAAAAAACAAACCGTTCTTGCTATATCCATTACCGAAGCCGAATAAGTAAGCGTCGGAAAGGCATGTCAACAAGCACTATGGATGAAACAAGCTCTCATCGACTACGATGTACGACTCGACGACGTTCCCATCATTTGCGACAACAAAGGCGCGATTGACCTTATCAAAAACCCAGTGCAACATTCTCGTACCAAACACATCGAAATACGTCACCACTTTCTTTGTGATAATGTCCAAAAAGGACATATCTCAATCGAAAAAGTGTCGTCCGTCGATAACATCGTCGGCATCCTTACTAAACCCCTTAAACGTGAATCGTTAAACTATCTACGTCTTGGTTTAGGAATGATGGAACACATTCCATAAACCTTATGTGTTCGCTTCTCCTTCTTCTAGTTTTGATTCTAGTCCATGTTCTATTTTGTGTCGTGACAACTTAAATACTTCATCCAAAGTACTTTAAGCACCTTTAATTTGCGAAATACAAATTAGAACGTCACTCCTCTTCGTAAAATTTTCGTCAAAAATGAGTCCAAAACCCTTGACAGAGGGCGGCCCCCATATAGGCGGCCCCCAATATATTTGGGATCATCGGGAGATATGGGACCGCCATCAACAGATCATAAAATGGAACACTTAAACAAAAAATTTCAAAATAGAAAAACAAACACCCGCTTATCTGTTGCACTCGACGAACACGACCCAAAACCCACCAAAACTCAAATTCAACCATTAAAACATCAATTGAAGATCAAATCAACACTAATAATAAATCCTAATATCACATAGATCATCAATTGCAAGTCATTTCATCTATTTTCTTACAATTTGAGTCTAGGGTTCATGATGAACACCAAAAATTAAAATTGGAGATTTTTGTTTTTTCTTTCAATTTTGAACAATTAAGAGTACTAGGACACAATGTATAACTAATATGCTTCCCGTAGACATATGATTTCCTTACATTAGTGAATTTGTTAAAAAAATAATTTCGAACCAATACCCTAAATTTATTTTCAAATCACTCATGTTAGAAACATAATAAAATTGTTGTTATGCATTGTTAATCCAACCCAAAAATATTTTCAAACACATACATAATAATCTCATGAACAAATTTCAAGATACATAATTCATATGTATTTTTTGACTTGTTTGGATGAGCAAAATCAAATTAAGGAGCGTTTGGATTAACTCTTAAGATTCTATGTTTAGGTCGAGTTAATCGTTACTCCACATTCGTTGCATATAGACACACACTAGACACGAACCTAAAATATTAATACAAGTAAAATGCAATTAAAATGTGATCTTGGTTCTCTCATTCTAGGTGACAATGCCTCGAAAATCATCTAAAGACTACAAAAATACAAGACACTATATCCCTAAAATCTCACATGAATTTAATACTTCAATAAGAGAAAAACTAATAAACCTTGAAGAACGTTATATCCATGAGGGTCGGGTGGTTTTTGACAATTTTGCGGACCTAAACTATGTTCGGTCTTTGTTTCATTTTGTTGAGTTCGAATGTCTCCTTGAAATCAATAAACAAATCTGTCCTCGTTTCATACTCGAGTTCTATAGTCAATATCAAATCAATTATTCCGAAGAAGGTCAAATGTTTGTTGAATTTGTGATTCAAAATCAACTCTTTTCCTACTCTCTTGAAAATTTTGCTCAAATTCTTGACATTCCTTGTGAAGGCGCGTGTGTCTTTACATATAGATGGAGACTTGATGAGTTGGCATATGGTATCCCTTCGGATGGTCCATATCAAACCAACCCTCCTTCCATTGAGGACATCATTTTGTCTATTTGAATTGATCAAGAAGGTCAAGTCCGTCGCATCCGTCATGAGGAAGAGATTGATGTTCTTGAATATCAAATTCTCACTCATGAAATCATGTCAACTTTGAAACCTTTAAAGGAAATCATCTGGGAAAACGTCTTCTGTCTGGGGGGTAATCGGGATCATGTTCCCGCGTGTCTTTCTTTTATGCTTTATTGTGTTGTACACTCTGAAAAATTCAATCTTGCCTATTACATGGCTAAACGAATGGAGTGGCACTAAGCAAGCTAGGTTAATTCTACCCTATGGTATGCTATTAACCCGTTTGTTTAAATTCATCATTAATGAATATTTCGAGTTGTACAACGAGTCCCATGTCTTGTACGATCGTGTCATGAATCCTCTTGTCGCTCAACTAGAGTGAAAAGTTTGAAGGGATCGTGGCACGAGAAGAGGTCGTCCTTCTACTTCCTCCTCCACCTTCGATCAACCATCCTCATCTCAACTCAAGGATGATGATGACGATAGAAATGACGAAGGGACCTCGCATGCAAGCACTCCCTCCCCCATTCGTTATGTAAATTCCTTAACCAATCAAGTTTCTTACGTTTTTTAAAACCCACTTAACATTGACCCTCACTTGGAACCATTTTACACCCGCCAAACCAAAATCATCAACCGTCAAGTACAATTACGAGATGAGCAACATGGTGGAGTAAGGTCAATCGAAAAAAGTCTTAGAAGGTTGAGGAGAAACATGAAGAAGTGAGCTATGAGGGAAATTACTTTATGACATTATTATCTATATTATTTATCAATCTATTATGCTTAGGTATTAAAACTTATGCTACTTATTAGTTACCTAGTACGAAGTACGGGCAACATTACTTTCCTTGGATGATCATTCAATTTTATCATCCTAAACCCGTGCTTGCATGCACCTTGATACGCTTTGACTATTGTTATATTATGCATGCTTATAAAATTGTCAATTTGCCTACATATGATTTCTTGATTGAGCTTAGCATGTTTAGTATTATAATCATTGTTAAGTATTAGATGATTCGTGATAAATTGGAATTGACTACAAAAGGGAAAAATAGGAAACTGTTTCTGTACATGATTTACAGAAAATTAGGAAAATTGGAAAAATTCCCTGTCTCCAGAAAACGGCCCCCATAACTACCGGGCGGCCCCCTAATATATACGGGACCACCAGGTATTTATGGGACCGCCATCAGAAGTCACGGAATTTTTCACTATGGCTCCTGATTTTCTGTGCAGTTGACTATTCTTTCTTAGACCCAGCTAAACCTTCTGCATTTTCCTAAACCACTTTTCGAATCTAAAAACTTAACTCTCATGCTTTTTCACTTTGATCATTTCCTCCCTAATTAAATAAGTCATCCTCCCCATTTCTATCATCATCTTCATCTTCTTCACACCATTCTACTATGAATTTCACCAATGCTTTCTCATCTAACCCTTCTAAGAAAATCAAACTCACCATAATCCCTCCTAGATAACTATTTGTCAACATATCTAGTGATGAAGATATCACCACCACACCTTCTCCTACAACAACTTCTTCATCTCCAACTCCTCCAAATGCACCATCAAAAACCACATCCACTAATCAAACATCATCAAGTCAAGAGAACACGTCTTCTTCCTTTCACTCAAAACTTTAAATTTCACCACCATCTTCACATGAACCTAATTTTCCTCATCACTTGAACCCTTTGCTTGAAAACATTTTAGATGTTCCTCTTAGACCTTTAAATCCTCAACTACTTCAAAGTCATCCTTTCTTGGATATCACACTATCTTTGTCCACAATTACTCCTCTTGATCACATTCATAACACTACATCACCACCATCACCACCACAACCTCAACCACCTATCATGGGCCATCCTCTTTTCTACAACTATCATGACTATCATGGGTCAACTTGCATATGTTGTTCTCACAAACGACACCTTTTCTTCACCCTAAGAGATGAGATGAACATCATGTTTGCTCATCTTAAATATCTTCTCACTACCGCAATCACTTCACACTTTCCACCTCCACCTTGAAAAGTCTTTAAATGTTTTCATAAACGTGTCACCCCAAACCTTTTGCTCAAAAAGTCATTCTCTATGAATCATGAATCATTTAAGACTTATGTAGTATTATTTCTCTTTATCTTGTATTAGCTCTAGTTTTATTTTATGTTGAATGTATTAGTTGGATGTGCTAGTGTATGAGTTTCTTGTTGGTTGAATGAAACTCTTCTTTTGTTAATTTAAATACAATGTGTTAACTTGAAAGATATTTGTCTTGCACTTGTTCTTCTAACCTTGTTTTGTAGCACATAATTTTTGTAAGATCGATCCCTTGGTGCCCCGAACAAGGGGGAGCATACATCAAGGGGGAGTCTTGATATCGTCGATTTCTTTCTTCCTTCAACAACTCGACGATCATTCTTTTTGAATTCGACAAAAAGGGGGAGAAATGGAACATAACTCATTTAATAATTTGACATCTTTAATTTTATTTAAAATGAGTTTATATTTTGTCATCATCAAAAAGGGGGAGATTGTTAATACAAATAATGTCTAAAAACGTTATTTATATTTTTCGACCTCTCAACGTTTTGATAATAACAAAATGTAAAAACGTTTACAATAAAAATAAACGTTTACAAATTATTAAATGTAAAATTTCATTTCTAAGATTAGTGATCACTTAAGGTATGGACAAACAAAATAATTAAGCATGATTAGTGATCAAGAAAATATTTTTCTCTTAATCCTCACTTTTAATTCTACAAAAGTATTTTCTCAAAAATACATTTACAAAATATTTTCTAATTAAAAGAAAAGTTTTATTAAAAACATAAAATTTGAAATTCAAATTTTCCCCCCAAAACGGAACCTTCTACACCAGATACAACCTTCCCCACAAAAAGACAAAAAAGGGAGCGGAGTCTAGTGGCGGCCCCCTTATAGGCCTGGCGGCCCCCTTATATATAAGGGACCGCCGGGACCGCCACCAGATGACCGTTGGGATTTTCTGTCTATAAATACTGCTCCATTCCCAGCAGAAAAACATTCCTCTTGCACAAATTTTTCATCTATTACTTGCTCTCTCTAAACCTTCTTTCCTCTCATTAAAACTCTTGTCACTAACATACTTAGATCTTTTTCCCACGTGACTAATCTCTTCTTCTCATATATTCCCACTCATTAAAAGTGCCTAGAGAAAACACTAAAAAAGTACAGAGGAAAAAACGTATTCGTTATAAAACGAAGTATTAATTAGTGATCTCGGCCTCTTTCTTCTAAGTTACCAAAACTCTATGTAATTTATCATGATTTGTGTGCTTCGGAATATTTAGTAGATCCGATAGTGTAGATCTTGTGATGTGTATATCTTGTGAAGTGTAATTGGTTCTAGCTAAGTTTTAAGGACTCGACATTTTGCTTAGTGGTCTAAAAATAACGAAGCTATACGACGTGTAAACGGTTTTCTCCGGCTAAAGGGAGCTTGTTGACATAGTGAAATCTCGAGTCAGATACTCGGGGAGTGGAGTAGGGCGAAGAGGTGCTTCGTAGCCGAACTACTATAAAATCTTAGTGTCTTGGTTTGGTTGTTTCTTTCCTTATCTCTTTACATTATTATTGTTGTTATCTAGTTTTGATTTAGATAGTTATTGCTTGTTCATATTGTGATTTGATTGAACATATAACTCGGATCTATACATTTTTGAAAGTAAACTTTTAAAACATAAAACAAATGTGTAAACTATTTAACCCCCCCCCCCCCCCCTCCTTCTAGTTTCCACACCTGTAGTTAACGAACAACGTCAGTTAATATAGAGTACATATACATTGATATAATATATCGACTAAAAGAGCTCAAAAACATGTCAGAAACTCACAACTCACAATCCATGAACTCAGAAGGAAAATATGTAATACAAAACTAGCAGAAAGACTTACCCACTGAGGTCAAGCAACTTTAGGTTCAAGTAGCATTTAGAAATTGCTACTACTGATGCATCAGTAACTTCTGGTCCAAGAACATCAGAAAAAAGACGTCTAAGAGCCTCAACCGCTTATGAAAAGTTTGTGGTGATTCTCCAATTCATGGTTAGTGGTGACAATTTAAGTCATTTATAAAGTGGACATTCATGTGAGCCCAAAACTGTTGTTTACATACAAGAACCTGCACTAAGATTAAAAACTTTTTGTTGTTTGATGATGATCAAAA
Organism: Tanacetum coccineum; assembly: GCA_026074375.1. Taxonomy (NCBI): domain Eukaryota; kingdom Viridiplantae; phylum Streptophyta; class Magnoliopsida; order Asterales; family Asteraceae; genus Tanacetum; species Tanacetum coccineum. Next base: position 40,746 of record BQNB010023634.1, read on the forward strand.
CGGTTATGGAAAAAACCCGTTAATTGTAATCTATATCTTAATTGGAATAAAATACTTGTTACAAAAATCTATCTAGTTCCATCAATATTTTCGAAAAATGAGTTTATTGTAGCAATTGATCATTCTTTGATCTTTTACACTATTCATTATTTACACTAACACGGTCGAAAAAAAGGTAAACTGAAGAACCATTACGACTATATTTGTAGATCTGAGAGTCATAATATTACTATGCATGACCGTTAAACTCTGTTGAGGAGTTTCACCGTCTCGGGTGCAAGGAAACCAAAACTATCAAACGCGAAAGGAACAAGCACGTGTTGATTTTCAATGCATGTTTTCTTGGGTTTTGTCACTTTACACGATGTTACTTGCAAAGCAGCTTGTCTGAATGTAAAACCCCGACTATCAAAACTTACGAGAGAAAAAACCTCGATCAAATCTTGTAACTTTATTTTTCAAAACTACTTACAATTTTTTTTTTTTTTGATAATATGCGTAGATGATAGGTAGAACAAAGACCAATAAATATGATTTAAACGCCATGAATTCTCCAAACTAACAAAAACTGGGGGAGCTCGGGTATAGCCTAAGTTTGAAAGGTATTTTAAGTGAAATTTATATTGTTTTGGTAAATGCTTAATGACCTTCATCCGCTTTCTGTTATTTGATCTTTTTATGGATCTTCTTATCTTATTAAGAAGCTAAATGTATGTGTGGACTTCATCCTTTTTAGAGACAACGTTAGCTGGTCAAATAGATGGTGCGACTTCTGGGAAACAGAAAGCGCAAACACTAGATGCTGATAATGCCTTTGAGGCATATTTCGTCCTCTGTGCAAAAAACATTAGCCAAAGTTATTCGATTGGTTTACCACAGACTGCCACTGCTACTGGCTTCCATTCTGAAGAAGCCACCGCTTCTGAAATCAATCTGCATTTTCCAATGGTATGGTACTTTGTGCCTTTATTAATGAGTTTTAACATTATTATTATTTTTGTATTTAAGGTATATGAAGTTTGTGGTTTAGGTTTAATTTTACTGTGTTGTGTTGTTGATGATAGGTATGTGGAATTTAGTATTGTATTCATTAATGTAGTGTGGAGAAATGCATATGGTTGTGATTCTGGAGTCGGTTCTGAAAAAGCAGAAAAGATGTGAGGAATGGGCTGTGGCTAACAAGGTTGAGATTGAAGCCTTGAAGAAAAGGAATGTTGCTAACAGGAATTTGATTTTCAGCGGGGCTAAGCAGTACATTCACGAGTATCAAGCCCATGTCTGATTGTTTTTAGGCGTTTTGGGCATATAGTGTATGGTTATGAGTTTGGACTAACATGGGATGTTTTTGTTATGTAGCAAAAAGGATTGTGTTAGTACAATTTGTGTTATGGGTTGTATAGGTGGATCTGAGAGGTTATTGGGCTTGGCCCAAGAGCGAGATCTTGTACTAAATCAAGTAGTGAAGTGATTTCCTGCACAATAGAAGAGTAAACCATTAGTCTTATCGTGGGGACGGACCCCACGATTGGACTCTGGCGTGAGAGTGGGTAAACATGTTTTGTCAGAGAGTGTCAGAGCATATATGTGTGTAATGTGGTTAGAAAATCGTACATTTGTAGGGTGTCAGAGTACCCCTTTTTATAGGTGAGCCAAATATTAGGTTTTCCTAATATTTCGCTTATTTCTGTTAGTGGGCCGAAGTGGGACCCTTATTGGATAAGGATCCTCTTGTAATCGTGTCATGCGGACGCTAATTCCCTTCCGCGGACTCCTGCTGGTCCGCGGAGGATTTGTCACGTCCGGCCTGATTCTTTCGTGCCGCCCAATACGGAATTGGACTTTTCCGCGGAGGGTATTATTTGCTTGGTTGGGCCGGGGACCCATTGTAATGATATGGCTCAGGCATTATACGTCATCAGATTGATTCACTTGAAATGTGACGCGAGGTTAAAAGGTTCTCCAATTTGAATGACTATCATAGGTATGTTATCTATTCCTGTTATGTGAAGGAGCAACACAATAATCCATCAACACGAATGCATTCCCTTGATGCCGTTGAGACTGGCAGGTTTCTTAAATTTACTTATTCCACTAGAAAGTGCTCCTTTTGTGACAAACCTATGCATATAGGACACCCCTCATAGCTTTTAGTTATAACATCCATTTTGTAAACAAGAAGGATATAGTTAGCATCTACTCAATAGTTTAAACATAAAATAGAGTATAATACTTATGACATGCAATGAATTATTACATTTAAAAACTGATATTACCAAACTGGTGCTTTCAAGTCTTTTTGGTCGAAAATGTAATTCTCAAAGTAAAGACTGTTTTCGCCGTGGTAAAACAAGTTGTCTTTCACGACACTTTAACTTATACCTTTTTAATGTGCAGGTGAATCACTTGAGATTAATACACATGACATTGCCATGGTGAAACAAGCTGGCCAACAAGTGGGATAAACTATATCAAATTCCTCCAGCTTTATGTCAAGGTACCTTTTCTCTAAACCATTTCAGTATTTGTTATAATATGATTTTGTTGACCTTGAAAAACATGTTACACTGTCCTTGAAGATTTTTATTAAATAAGGCATTTTGTTATTTTAGTATTGTGTGTGTATAGTTTTTGTATGTATACAACAATGGCTATTCGGAAGCTGCCAATATGAATACAAATGAAGTTTGATTAATTTGACTTGCGCTTTTGCTTCATTAACTGTTAAATGATTTTGTTATTTGTCTATGGGTAGTAGAAAATGGGAATGAAATTAGATAGGAACATATCACTGTGTTTTAGAAGGTAACGTATCTAACCATTTCTTAGTCGACTTCTATTTGCAATACATGCAATTTTGAGCCGTGTTTTCTAGATAGCAAAAATGTAAAGTATATTTTAGAGATTCAATTAAGATTAATGTTAATGTTAATGATGATGAGAATGTGGATGTTTATGTGTGTGTCTATAGTGTCGAAACAAACCAATAAGTAATCGTGGTAAAACATGTCCATAAATCAGTTTGGATAGTTACTCTAAATAAGCATTTGGAACTGCGCTTTTATGTGTATTATACCTTATATTCTGCTCTGTAAATTATGCAGATTCTAATTTACCGAGAAATAAAACAAATCAGTGCCCGTCTATGGATTGATGTCGTCTCCAAGCATGATCTGTTGGAAGAAGATTCACCTTTCTTCACATAATATAAAATGCCTAGCCAATGAGCCCGGGTTCATAATACACTGGCAGCAAATCATTGAACTCAACCCACGGGTAAGCAACGAAGTAAGATGTTAGTGGTTTTGTATTTTTAGTTGTTTTTGATGTTAATCAGTTGCTTTAGACGTTTCTATGCAACTTAAGTTTAGTTTAAATGATGTATTTTGGCTTTGCTAAGCTCAAATATGCCCATAAGCAAGCTAAATAAGCTGGTCCAAATGTCCCATTATATAAGTGCATGAGTTTGAAAATAAGTTGAAAAAAATGGCTTTTTAGATATTATAACTATATATAAGCCATGATAACATACGAAAAACAAGCTTCAACATTGAGGTTAGATATGGGATTCCGAGTAGCGTTAAGGAAGCAGAAATGGTGGTCTAAACTGAAATGTTTGCAGTGGTGTACTAAAGTACAGTTATAAGCGGTTACTATTGTTGGATGCTAGATTTTTTTGGATTTTTATGGAATACGATTTAGGGAATGATGCTTTTGTGCTTAATTATTGTTCGATACTGTTATGTTGTAAATTATGAGTGATGTTTTTCTATGGGGGTGATGTTTATAACAGGGTTTGATGATATGTCATGAGAAGATTTAAACAAAAGGAACCATCACATCTTATGGCAAAGAAAACAAGCCGACATCATTCAGTTAAATAAATTTCGTAGGGAGCATACATGTAGTAATATTGAGATGTTAAAGACATTTACTTTTTTTTTCTTATTGAAATCTATGATGACTAGGATGGGAGATGTATTATACTCATGAAGTCGTGAGTATCAAACTGTCATCAGTATCTCTCTGAAAAACAATACAAAGATAATCATGCACATAATATGAATGCGTCACTTTATCTCCATGCCTGATTTCACTTTATCACTCACAAAGTAAGGAATTGTGACTTGCTATAATTTGATAGTTTATATTCCGACAAACGACATACGCAAAACCAAGTCAAAAACAAAACGGCTGCTAAATGTCTCGGAGCAGTGCGCGGGCAAACATGCTTGTACAACAACAAAACTAGAATATAAGTTGTAATAAATAATTGCTTTGAATAGGAGGAAATAATAAAATACCGAGATAGATTTAAGAACATGTCATTCCGATTTAAAATAATGTGTCCCATGTTCAAATAAAATACACTGTTATTAAAAAAAGACTTCAAAAATAAATATCCACCTGAATTCAACCTCCCCAGCCTCAAAACTGCCTTGTACGGTATTATTGGCGAAAAGACTAAACTACCCCTCCACACATGTGAGGTCCAAAAAGAAATCCCTCACCTCAACTTATTTAAGTCACATATATCACCTACGGGCCTTCTTTAACTAGTGTAATACCCGTGCCTTGCACGGGTCATGCGTAAAAAATAAACCATTTTTCTTTACATAAAGAATGGATATATATTTGGTTGTGCAGAGTTTCTCGGGCACGTGTTGAAGTCGAGTTATATATGTAAAACATTTGTTGAAGAATTACTTTCAGGCACCTATGTGGTTTGACATTTTGATTTGAACGTAAAGAGTGGATATATATTTGGTTGTGTTTTGTGGGTAATAATGAATCATTGCCATTGCTTCGCGACGTGTAACAAAATTCATTTAAAAAAATATATATTTTATGAGAGTTGATAAAATTCATTTAAAAAACCCTACTCGTACTAAACTCACTATTCCACCATCACCTGTCACATTCCTATTTCATAGTTCCAAACTATATTTTATGAGAGTTGATAAAATTCATTTAAAAAAAATTCATGTGTAAACTCAAAACTGTAACTCAAACCAATATACTTGTCAAAAGTTTCACTTAAACTCATAAAATTATCTTATTACAAAGATTTTGGATAAAAGAATTTGTTATTTTTCTTTGAGTCTTAATTTTTCTTTTTCTAATTTTTACCACATGTCATCCAACCTTAACTTTCAAATCTCATTCATACAACATACTCATTTTTTTTCAAATTCCACCACTATTAATCACGACAAACACAAAATACTGCGTAAACAACAAAATCACCTAAAGACTAAGCTTACTAAAACAAAATAAAGTAATAATCCAAAACTAACATATAACAAACCACAATAAATACATTGAAAAGTGCCCATAACTGCTACCCAGTTGCAAACCCAAAACATAACACATATCCCACCACTACCAAATCATAAAAAGTTGGTAACCGAGATCATGCGAAGAACACCTAAACACAAAGCCAAAAAAGTAATAACAGATAACCCTAAACTAAAAATTTAAATTTCTTATTAAATACACTAATGGTTTTCATTTCTTAATTTTCAACCAGATCTAAAGTAGAAGCAACATACGAAAGAATGACACATAATATTTTCTCACACATACATAAATAATCTAGTGGAAGCTCCCTTTCACCCTACATAATAAAAAAAAGTGAACCGGAGGAGAAAGAGAGGGCACATAGTCAAAGTTGTTAACAGAAAAAGTGGCTGGAGGTTTTAGCAAAGCAAGTGACCGAAGAAGAAGAGATCTTTATTTCTTCCACCACAATCACCCACTACAAAATAACATAGACAACATATTAACAATCAAATCAAACACACTAACCCGTAAAGTATCACAAAAGAACACACACAAACATTCTCGCTTCGTCTTTTGATTTTGCAAACCAAGATTCGAACATTACATAAAACACTCTTCAACACACGTGCGCCACACACATTGCACATATACAAACAGAAGACATATGAAAGAAAAGACCAAGTTACTCCTTTACATCTACACACTTTTCTTCGAGATGCGTATTATCCGAGATCTAGAACAAAACAGCAAAGAACTTGAAAGAAGAGAAGCAGGCTCCGGTGGCTTGAAAGAAAAATGCTAATACACTCAACAAATACAAACTACAAAAGTAAGCATGTAAGCATTAGTGGTAGAGGTGGCTTGAGGATGTAGGAGTAGCAACAGGTTGAGAGATTGTATGTGTGTATATTTTTTTTAGCTCTATTAAGCGCATATTAAACTAGATATCACAAGGCCACCTTTCTCTTTAGAACAACAAAACCTTACTCCATTTCCCCATATCGATTTGTTACGATTTAAATAGACACCACTTAAAATCGATTCGAATTGATTCCATGCGTGAAGGAACTTTCATTGGCACCTTGAATTATAGACATATGATAAATAGGCATGGATCCTAGAATCCGCCTGAGATGGGTTAAACGACCATTTCTATCGATAATGTTTTTCATCTTCCATTTGTGGAAGACGATCCACCATTTTCATCCACAATCTCATCCCTAGATTTAATCCGAGACATTATTATTCCCCAACTTGCGAACTAAATAAGTAAAGGAGCCTTAAAGACACCACAACCAATTCTTTTGCCAGCTTGACACCACCTATTCTTCACTCACCACAACACCCAATAACTTACTCTTGCTTAAATTAATACTAAGACCTGAAGCACGATGAAAACATTTCAACACATATATAATCGTATCAATATTCTTAGTACTTCATTGCCCCATAAACACCGCATCGTCCGCATAGAACATATGAGAAAGATGCATAACCGAATTAAGCACAATGCCGTTAAACATGCCCGCATCCACAACTCTTTTAAAAGAAATGTGAAGACCTCAATAACCAAAATGAAAATAAAGAGAAAGAGGATCACCTTGTTTAAGGCCCTTAAAAAACTAAAATTCCTCGGTAGGGCTTCCATTCACTAAAACCGATCCCCAAGAAGACTGAAGATATTCTTGAATCCAACCACACCATTTTTTCACCAAAACCAAATTTTCTTAAGACATCGTCAAGGTAATCTCACCGAACAGAATCATAAGCCTTTTCAAAGTTAATTTTTAGAATAAATGAATGTTTTTTCTTCAACTTACACCACTGTCAAAACAACACTCATTAAGTTAAAATGGTCGTCAAGAATTTGCCTATCCGCAACAAAAGCCGATTGCACCTCATTAACAATATCTCCAAGCACCACCACAAGACTATTAACCAAAATTTTGGCAATTATTTTATAAAGGCTCCTAATAAGACTAATCGGTCTGAAATCCTTCACCATTTTTGCTTCGGGAGTCTTCGGAATCAACGCTATGAAAGATGAATTACACCCTTTTGGAATGCGACTGTAATGAAAGAAATATTTCACCGCCGCCAACACATCTTTTTCTATTAAACTCCAAAACCTTTTATAAAAACCAAATGTGAATCCATCCGGCCCCGGAGATTTATCAACACCACAATCCCAAACCGCCTTTTTAATCTCTTCATTTGACACTTCGGCTTCCAAATCCAGTTGTTGCATTGAATTCAGATGATGAGGAAACTCCATATTAAGCATCGTTCGAACAGATTTAGGTCTATCAAAACGATTCTTGAAATGATTAAGGAACTCATTTTTAACCATATTAGGATTTTCCACCCAATCTCCTTCCACCAGAACCCCTCGTATAGAAAGTTGGTTTCGTTTCTTATTAAGAATACCATGGTAATATTTTGAGTTCTCGTCGCCTTTAATTGCCCATTTGATTTTTGATTTTTGAGACGCCTCCATTGCACATAATTTATCCACCTCTTGAATCGATTTTACAACCTCCGCATGTTTATGCAAAGTATCAGACGACGCATCTCTTTAGTTAATGATCATTTCCAAATCAGCGAGCTCCTGTTTCAGCACATGTTTTCGAGTTTTCAGACTTTGTCTCATGCCATTCCAAACACGTATCTTCTTTTTTAGATATTTTAACTTGTTTATCATGTTGATCATAGCATTAGAATTATCTACCGGAGCTTTACACCACACCTCATTAACAAAGTTCTCAAAACCCTCTATTTCCAGCCAATAATGAAAAAACCAAAACGGAATAGGTCCATAGTCATGAGTAGATTCACATAATATATAGTCGGTGGTCCTGATAAAAAAACTATCTAGGGTGATGGCTGATAAATTAGGACACTCAATCAGATAAGTTTTCGACATGAGGCAATCTATCAGCTTACTCATCTTTGAAGCTGATCTGTGACACCATGTAAAAGTACACCACCAAGTAGGAACCTCTCTAAATTCTCCATTGAGATAAAAGAGTTAAAAGCATTCGCCCCATGCACGTTGAAAATAGTTCCAAATCTCTCATTTTTATTAGGCAACTTAATTTATTCCATATCAAATTAAAAATGTAATCATCGTTTATTTTTTTAGGCAATTAGGGCTTCCTATACTATTTTTTTTGTTTGCGTTACCTTTGTGTGGGGTTGTCATCTTCAGGTCATATACATTTTCAGCACATATACGCACATCTTCATGTCAGAACATTGAATCTATAAAAACTCAAAATTTCTTACCTACTGACGACTAAACTCAACTTTTCACCATCACTTGTCACATTCCTATTCCATAGTTCCAAACTATATGTTATGAGAGTTGATAAAATTCATTTAAAAAAAATTCATGTGTAAACTTAAAACTGTAACTCAAACCAATATACTTGTCAAAAGTTTCACTTAAACTTATAAAATTATCTTATTACAAAGATTTTAGATAAAAGAATTTTGTTTATTTTTTCTTTGAGGTCTTAATTTTTCTTTTCTAATTTTTACCACATGTATCCAATCTTAACTTTTCAAATCTCCATTCATACAAATTACTCATTTTTTTTTCAAATTACACACAATATTACATCACAAATACACAAAATACTGCGTAAATAACAAAAAATTCCCTAAGGACTAAGCTTACTAAAACAAAATCATGTAATAATCCAAAACTAACATATAACAAACCACAATAAATACATTGAAAAGTGCCCATAACTGCTACCCAGTTGCAAACCCAAAACATAACACATATCTCACCAATGTTATTCTATGGGCGTTTCTCATTCTATGATCCCAATGTTGATATAATAAAGGAAGTCGAGAAAAGAAAAAGGGAAATCTAAAATTTTAGGATAAGTTAGTGTATAGAGAAAAAAATGGTGACCAAACGGGAATTGGCGAAGCTTTTGATTCTTTAGCTACCCTTGGACGAACATTTAGCTACTTTTCTTGGTTATTAGTCGAGGGGATTGAGATTTCTTAGTTTTCGTAAATGTTTACTTCATAACATTGCGTGAGGACACGGCAATACCTTAGTATGGGGGATTTTGGTATGTGCTTAAATACACATACCATTTTCATGAAAAACGGAACTTAAATGACCAAAAACAGACAAAAACTGCCAAAGAAATGTTTGTTTTGCATTTGTATTGTGCAGGAAACGGATATCACACAAAAGGACAAAAAATCGAGTCCAAAACGGCAAAACCGAACAGGGATTGGAAAAGACTGTGAAAAGACAAAGCCAAATCGAAGCCGAAAGTCAATCAAGTCAAAAAAGTCAAACCGAAAAGTAAATGGTCTTGTCAAAGTCAACCCCGACAAGCCCGAAGCCAAAAGTCAAGAAAAAACAAGTTAGGGACTAAAATTGTTAAATCCCTAAACTTATTTAAAGAGGAGAAAGAAGAAAAGAAAGAGGAGGGTTAAAGCTGCCAAATTGGCAAAGTTAAACCACAAGGGGCAAAACTGCCAATATTCCAAAACCATAACACCAAGGACTTGTGGTGCAACTCCATTTATAACCTTTGGGGACTGAAACTGCCAAGTCCCCAAACTTGCATTAACCAAGGACGAAAACTGCAAACACCACATTCACCATGGAGGACCAATTTTGCCATTTCTCCAAACCCACACCCTGTCACCCTAAACCCTTTTATAACACCCTTTTCCCGCCCTTTTCAAACCTCAACCAACTCACGGGTTAGCCTCCCCTCTTTTACCCTGCATCTCTTCTACACCTTGGGTAAACATCACCCCCCTCCTCCACTAAACTTTCCCAGCTGTAAGACTGCCAAGCTGGCAATCCACCCATTTTTCAAGGATAAGATTCGAGGGCTGTGATCAATTTCAAAGAAGCACAAGGACCATGGATGGCTGGGATTAGCTTTTGAAGGCTCTCACAAAACAAACACACTTCATTTGTGTGTCTACAAGAAAGCACACTAGGAAGAAGACAAGAAAAGAGCAAGAACCCTAGTCGTTTTTTCCTATTTAAGCATTGTAAAGCCCTTGAGGCTAAGTGTGTAGTTTTTAAGTAGTTTTTAGTTTTTAAAAAGTTTTAAGTGTATTAAGTTTTCAGTTTAATCTTTTATGTACTTGTATTTCACCTTTTAATGAAAATTCAGTTTCTTTTATATTTGTGTTCTAAATTTCAATTGTCTCCTTAAAACCTTCAAGCTTTCATTCAAGCATTTTCTATAACCTGCTTTTTTACTATTATACAAATTTAAGAAAAATTCACAAGAAAAGGCAAGGGTACTGTTGGATTAAAGCTATGGATGAATGGGCAAATTGGGATGGCCCATTGGTTATTGCTTAGTTTAAGCTTATTCATAAGTTGGGGTAGGATTTGGATTAACTTTGGTTTCAATAAATCCATTTTTGAGCAAAGGATTAAGATACAATTCCCTTTTATAATTTTGCTTAAAAAAGTTACTGTAGAAATACCCTTATTTTTGATTATTTTTCAGCTTATTAATGTCTTTTTATCTTAGTAGTGTTTTTTTATGCTAAAATATAGCCTTTTGTAGTTAATTTCTTTTCCACTTAACACTACAATTTGCTTAAAAACTGTCAAAAATAGCTTAAACTGTCACTAGCTTATTGTCTTTTTAAGTGTTTAATTTTTTTTGCTTTTTATCTTTTACTGTTTAATTTTGCTTAAGTAGAATCAGTCTTTTTAAAATTTCAGTCAAATTCAGTTTTTAAAGGTTTTTAAATCACTTTTTAGAAATTTAAGGGGTGTTTGGGTTAAGAGTAAAAACGGTCAAAAATGGTTTTTGTATGGGTTATGGTCATTAAGTTAAATTTAGCTTAAGAATTAAGCTTGTTTAAAGCTGTTTTTAAAAGTGTTTAAGTTTTAAAATTGTTTTTCAAAGTTTATATAAGTAACCTTTGAAACTGTGGTGTTTAAGAAAGGCTACAAGAGCTTATTTCATAAGCTCTTGTAATCTTGAGTTTTAGTGTCAAAAAGAGTGTCTTTAGTGTGTTTAAACAAGGTGTCAAACTCTTTTGTGTCACTTGACTCTTTGAGTCAAAGCTGTGAAAAGATAAGTGTCCAATTTTTTTAGCAAAAAAGGCCCTTTTTCACTTTTAAAAATTAGCAGGTTTAAATGGTTTTTGGATTCTTAAAATTGGTGCACAAGTCCATTTCCTAGTATACTTAATTGTTTCGTCTTTTCAATTTTATTTGAGCTTATTTGACAGCTTAAAATAAGCTGTCAAACTAAGCTCTTGTCCTTGGCTTAATCTCCCCTGGTGCAAAGGGGTGATTTTTAAGCTTTCTTTTCTAGCTTTCTAGTGAACATAAGCCCCAAGATTTTGGCTTATTTGGAGAGCCAATAAGCTATTTATGTAAGCCTAACTTATATTTAAGTCCTTAGAGAAGACCTTTTTATTGCTTATTTTTAAGCCCAAAGTTGCCTCTTCACTGTTTTTGTTAGGCTTAGTGTAGGGACTGCTTATTTTCCCTCTTGGCTTATTCAGCTTATTTCATAAGCTCAAATTGTGTTCCTAATAGCTTATTTTGATAGATTGTTAAGTTGTTTTGCTTATTTCCCTTTTCCTTGCTTATTTAGAGTAAATCCTTAAGCATTTTAGCCTTTAAGCTTAGTTTTAGCTTTCTGTCACTTAAGCTCTCCTTTCAGCTTATTTAGTTTTAGTTTTTAAGCACTTTAGTGCTTATTAGGAAAGTTTAGACAACCCTTTTAGCTTTTTAGACCTAGCATTGCTTATTAGTCCACAAAGTGTCAAAATGTCTTAGCTTTTTAAACCATTAAGCTCATTTTAACTTCTGTCCGTTTTTAAAAGCTAATTTTGAGCTTATTCTTAGCTTTTCAAAAAAGGTCGTAGTTGTGAAAGTTGTTAAGCCCCATAAGCTTAACAACTTTCATTCACAAAGTTTTCCAAAAAAAAAGAAAGGAGACAAGGGGTTACCCGGGTGAGCAAGACTCGAACCCGGGTCTCAACCCTCGTACACCTCTCTTTTTATACACACACTTACCGCTGCGCCCTTGGGACTTTTACGTTAGTATCCCAAGGGCCAGGGTATTTAAGGGTGTTTTTGGCTATTAAGCCATAAGCTGTTTACAGCTTATTTGCGGGCTTATTCATAAGCCAATTTTTAGCTTCTTATTTTTCGTAGGTTAATCTTAGTGTCTAGTATTTTAGGAAAAAATTTCAGAATTTTTCAAAGTCATTTATTATTTTTTACAATTTAATTTCGTTAAAAGTTTAAAAAATTCATAAAAAATACAAAAATTATCAAAAAAATATTTTTCTTTTTTAGAAAATTTTATTTAGTCATATAGTTTGTAGGAAAAATATAAAAATTTTTCGAGGGGTCATTTTTTATAACTTTTTGCTTTTAAGAAGGGTCCGGTGAGGTTTTTTGTCTTGGACTCGTTTTTGGGTCAAAAGACCTCCGTTTTCGGTCTAGTTCTTTTAATCTTCGTTATTAGTCCCCTAGAGTATTTAGAAGCAAAATTTCTTCGTGGGTTTATTTAAGATTTTAGGTTTTTTCCCCCTTTTGTTGGGATCCGTTGCTAAGTTTTTTTAGCTTAATTTGTAATTTTTAGGATTTTCTTAAACGTTTTAGTTTGTTATTGTTTAATTTAACTTTCCACACTCTCAAATCATTTTTTCTCATTCAAACTCCAATCTTTCGACTGTATCGATTCTCCAGTCCAGCCTCGTTGGGGATAAACGACCCGGGAACATTCTATACTACTTCTCGGTTTTATTGATTTTGTTTTAGACTATTCTTACTATATATATTTTATATTTTATTATATATTATATATATTTTAAGGTGTAGTTTGGCAGCAATCACAAATCATAAAAAGTTGGTAACCGAGATCGTGCGAAGAACACCTAAACACAAAGCCAAAAAAGTAATAACAGATAACCCTAAACTAAAAATTTAAATTTCTTATTAAAAATAACTAAAAAAAATTTACACTAATGGTTTTTCATTTCTTAATTTTCAACCAGTATCTAAAGTAGAAGCAACATACGATAGAATGACACATAATATTTTCTCACAAATACATAACATTAATATAGTGGAAAGTCCCCTTCACCTCTCATAATAAAAAATAAGTAAACGGAGGAGAAGAGAAGGGGCACATTAATAAATAGTTGTTTAACAGAAAAGTGGCTAGAGGTTTTTAGCAAAGCAAGTGACCGAAGAAGAAGAGATCTTTATTTCTTCCACCACAATCACCCACTACAAAATAACATAGACAACATATTAACAATCAAATCAAACACACTAACCCCTAAAGTATCACAAAAGAACAACACTAAAATCTCGCTTCGGTCTTTGATTTTGCAAACCAAGATTCGAACATTACATAAAACACTCTTCAACACACGCGCGCCACACACATTGCACATATACAAACAGAGATATATGAAAGAAAAGACCAAGTTACTCCCTTACATCTACACACTTTTCTTCGAGATGCGTATTATCCGAGATCTAAAACAAAACAACAAAGAACTTGAAAGAAGAGAAGTAGGCTCCGATGGCTTGAAAGAAAAATGCTAACCAAGTACAAGTATCTTCATTGACATCAATATTTAGTTGACCGATTTCATTTAACATGTCACATAAATAGGCAAGATTTCTAACACCAAGATTGGTCCGATCAACTTTTTGGCCGATTTCATTGACATCAATGGTTTCTTTTTGGCCGATCAACTTTTTGAAAATCATGTCAAAAATGGCGCCAACCCTCAAAAGCAGCCAAAAAATATTGACAGTTTATTAAGGGATGATAGAGATATCACTTAAATTTTGCAATGGAAGTTATACTTTTTTATCCCATGTGTTTTTATCCTCAAAGAAATCTATAGATGTCTTGGTCAATAGCTAAAAAATATGTAATACTTTATTTTGAATGGTTGGGATCTAATATGAAGAACATTTCGATGGCTGAGATTAAGTTTCATGCAATGTTTTTTCTCTATGCTCCGCCGGCAATAGAAAAGAAAATTACTTTAATGAAATGTATATCTTTTTCAAACTTTAAAAATGCCACCCTTTATGTTAGAAGCAGATTTGGGCTGACTGTCGTAAGATTACCTAACAATACGAACATGCTAATAATCATTTGTTGTTTAACTAATCAAATTTTCTTTTGGATAATGACAAAATACCCATTTTTTAAAACCTACTATTTCACAAAATAACCATTTTTGTTTTCCAAATAACCCAAGATACCCATAAAATCCTCAAATTTTGAGATTCTTGCGAAATTTTGAGACCAACGAGTCATCCAACTTACACCAGCTACCTTAACTCGCGATGCAGTAACTTGTTGTTTAACTAATTAACCTCGTTGAATATGTCAAGTACTCCGCAGTCACAAAATTATTGTCTTCAGACAAAAAATACACAGTTTATTACTGCTTTTTCTTTCTTACTTTTTGACATAATGACAGTTTTACCATTATCTCATTAATTAAAGTCTTCTTTAAAGTTTGTAATAATAATTTCAAACAAGGGTAGTATAGTAAACTTGATCAAAATTCTCTATCTATTTTTAGTAGTGGACATTTAATTTGAGACATCCGAAAAAAAAACGTGAACAATAAAAATTGGACGAATGGAGTATTAAGTATGTGATCCGGCTTTAGGCTATGCACTACAAAGACCACTAGCGACCTACATTTTTCTCTGCAACATCAGCTTTTTCTCTCCGGCGACCTACAAACGACTTTTTGCCACTATAAGACGACTTTTATTTTTTCTTTTCAAAGTTTTTAACAACAAATTAAATTTCATTAAAAATAAAAACATTACGTAATAATAAAAAATATTACATAAAAATAACAACATTACAATATTACATAAAAATATTACATAAAAATAACACTACAATAATAAATAACACTACAATAATAATTAAAAAAATTAAATACATAAAAACCCAATATGTAAATTGTGATACTATTAAAAAAAAGTAAAAGTGAAAATAAAAACCTTATCTTCAACACACACGAAGCTACACATACCAACACATACATAAACACACACTACACAAAAAAAACAAAAAAACAAGCGACTACCGATCGTTTGAACGACCAACATCGGCCACGACCAACTGAACCGCTATGGTGGCGACCGACACCGATCTCAGTCGGTCGACCTAATCATAACGCCCAACCTTAGAAGGCAAGTATTGTAGTATGATCAAGGGACACTAGTGACAAGATTTCTCGAAATATATGATCAAGGGACACTAGGGACAATGTTTTTCTTATATAGTTATTTATAAGAAAAAGTTGATAAAAGAAAAAAGCAAATAAATAATTTTTCATAAGCAGGTTATGAACTATTTATTTCGTGGTTATTATTTGGCATTGAGTTAATGTAACTTTTCACTCTCATATTTAATTTTAAGTATTTTTTAAATGAACTTAATTGAAACTTTATTTTAAAGTTATTTTATTTATTAATATATTGCCTTTTTTTAAATAAGCAAATCCAAACAATGGGCTCAAAAATATCTTTTTGGCAAGTAATTATTTTTAAGCAAAAGCACAAGCAAAAAATAAGCATTCCCAAAAACCCATTTAGAGTCACAATTTTTTTTTTAACAACACTTTATTAAAAACTAGCAAGAAGCTAAAAAAATTACAAAGTTACAAGATGATGATTTTTTAGCCAATCAACCCAACTAAACGACACATTACATCTAAACCGACTCCAATAAAAAGAATACGACACAACATCATCAAAAATATCCGCTTTAGAAGGAGAAACCACACCAAAGACACACTTATTACGATAAGCCCAAATTAGCCACCACAACCTAAAACACACCCATTCTAACAACCTTTTATGCTTGATAGGAATCCGAAGATTTACGATCCAAGAAACCCATTCATCGAACGTATGCACTTCCATGAAATCCACCTCCCACCAACGGCAACTCTTGCGAAAATTATCTTTCGCAACAAGGCAATCAAAAAATAAATGACTTGACGATTTCGTGACGCTACCACAAACGGGACAAAGAATAGACGGAATATCTATACCTCTCCGGGATATATTAAGACGGGTAGGCAAACTATCCTCTCCGGGTAGGCAAACAAAAATTTAAACACCAAAGCATGCAAAACCTTATAATACTCCCTTCGTCCCATTTTTATTGTCCATGTTTCCTTTTTGGGACGTCCCAATTTAATTGTCCACTACTAAAAATAGATAGACAAGTTTGATCAAGTTTACTATATTACCCTTGTTTGAAATTATTATTACGAACTTTAAAGAAGACTTTAATTAATTAACTAAGGGTAAAACTGTCATTCTGTCAAAAAGTAAGAGAGAGAAAACAGTAATAAATGCAATTTTATTAAACTGTGTGTTTTTTGTCGGGGGGACAATAATTATGGGACGGAGGGAGTAATATAATCTGTTAAGGTTCTTACTCCGACTACTTTTTCAAATAGCATATACAGTGAAAGTAACTTTTAGATTATTTGAAGGGTAAATGTCAATTTTTGAGTTATTGCGATGCAAGTCTTACGGAAAATAGGTTTTTGATACTCATCTTAAATAGTCTAGTAACTTTTCAAAAGATCCAAAGAGTCATTTAGTTGAACAAAAGTATGAAAGTCGTATCATAGTCGTCAAGAGCAATTTAAGTCGCACAACATCTAGCTATTTTTTAAAAGTAATGATGACTGCAAACGATCACCGTTATCTCTGTCACCTCATAAGAAACTTAAATTTTTTTTTATCAATTTTTATTTTTAATAGATAGTAGTAGTTCCAGCATCGATGACTTTTAAACCCTCCATGGATGAGAAGGTTGAGTTACAATACGGACTCCGTTGGCTTTCGCAAGTCTTTGTTTCAAGTATATTTAGAGAAAGAAATAGGAGGTGTTGTTCGTCCACTTCTGCTCCAGCTGAGAAATTCTCTTGTGCAAGATGCGTGAATCGCAATGCTAGTCGTAAGAGATCATTTCTAGTTTAGCAAGGAGAAGGAAGCAACCGTTAGTTTTCTCTTTTTATGACCAAACACATGTCCAAAGGCCGATCACATTACTACATACTACTATATAACAAAAAGGAGGATTACTTTTGGCAGCAAAAAAAATTGCTCCCGCCACTCTCAATGAGAGTGAAATGAACACTAAAACGTACAGTAACTAACAAGCAGGTTTACCCGCGCGCTGCTGCGGGGCGTTAATTTTTCGCGCGTTGTTGTGAGGCAGTAATTTTTTTTTTGTATTTTGTGCGGGTTTATTTTTTTGGTCTCATGTTTAATAGTTTGTTTTTTTCTTATATGGGCTTATTTGTTGGGCCTCATGTTTAATTTTTTTTTTTTTTTTACTATATGAGTTTTTATTTATAATATAACTTTATGGGATTATGTGTGCCTTAAATGACAATCGCGCGATACTACATGACATGTTTTATTGTATTTTGTGCGGGTTTATTTTTCCGGTCTCATGTTTAATAGTGCAGGTTTATTTTTTTGGTATCATGTTTAATGATTTGTTTTTTTTTCTTATATGAGTTTATGTCCTGCGCGTTTTATTTTTATTTTATTTTTTTTAGTGCGAATTTATTTTTTCGGTCTCATGTTTAATAATTTGTTTTTTTTATATGGGCTTATGTGTTGGGTCTCATGTTTAAAGGTTTGTTTTTTTAGCAATATGGGTTTTTTTATACAATTTCATGGGATTTGAGTAAATATGTGTTATATATTTGGGCTTATAGTTTTTAGTGGCGTAAAATGACATCGTTTAATGCAATCTAGGGTTGTACATTTGTGACCCCATCAATTATTTTAAAATTATTAGGTATCGAAAATGTTTCCGCGGGTATTTTTTATCTGAATAAATCGGTACTCTTGTAATATTTTTTTTTCTCCTTATTTTGTGGCAACATTTTTTTTTAAATGTGACCCTATCGATTATTTTAAAATTATTCGAAAATGTTTCCGCGGGTATTTTTTATCTGAATAAATCGGTACTCTTGTAATATTTTTTTCTCCTTATTTTGTGGCAACATTTTTTTTTAAAAAAAATTGGGCCGGCCCAAAGCCGGAGCCCAATAAATTGGGCCAAAAAAGTTACTGTAGCAATGGGTGGTGAAACGACATCGTTTCCCACGCCCTTTAGTATATAGATATAATGACTGTAGTTTCAATTATGTGGCTTAGTGAAAACAACTTAAAGTGCGAGATGAGTAAGAAACATTTGATCGATAAGCTATTGTTCAAGATGACGAACCATGTTAGATATGAGTAAAAGACTCGGTCACCCCGTTTATTTATTGTTTATAATAGTTCGTAGTTTAATAGTTAATCGTATGTCTTTCGGTTTTAAGCCGAGTACTAATACCCGGTATTTTGTAAAAACTATATAAGCCTCTTCCAACTTTGGAAGAGACAAGCTAGTCAAATGTGTCTCCATTCGACAGTATGCAGATGGCGAGATGAAACAGCACTTACGATTTCCATTTATTGAAGGTATATGTCTTCTGTTAATTTCATTGAAGTAATTGCTCAATTTGGTTAAATGGCCCAAGTTGGTTACTTGTAATAATTGTAAAAAGTAGGCACCCATTAAAACTTGGTAATTAAAATCCATTACAGACAGATTCAGATGTTGAAGAATTTGTTCAATTTTGCATAATCGAAATAAATAGTTCAAGTTAACTTGTTATGCTAGAGCTATAGTGGGTAGATGCTTTGGATATAAGGGGACCAAGAGGGAAACAAGGGCCGATGATGTAATGAGTCTAGTGATGCTATTTTTCTAGTGGATGAGAGGAACTTAAGTTATGTATGAATTTCATAAGAAGTTGATGACAATGTAAATCCTTAAGAATGTAACTCTACCAACGCCCCCTTCTTTTAATAAGTTGTGCCATGATAGTGCTCATTTTTTGAATGTGGTAGATGAACCTGTGTTTGCAAATGATGAGACAGTGGTAGAAGACTCAGGAAACATAGATCCTAAGTTTAATGTTAAGTCTGGAGTCACTTATATAAGACATGACCCAAATCAGAATTGGAAAAAAAATGAAACATGTACTAGGAATGAGGTTTGACAATCGAGAACAACTTAAAATGTGTTTAGCAAATTATGAGTAGCTAATATGTTGGGAATTGTGTTTTCCTAACTTAGTACCGATAGTTATATACTTAGTACCGATAGTTATAGTTAGTACTGACAGTACAAAGTGTTAAGTACTGCTCAGATAGTTAGTACTGTTAGTAGAAAATAGTTAGTACCGTTTAAGAGATATGTATGAGATATTATAGGAAAAGATATGTATTATCTTTTACGCGTTTTGTAAGCCTGTTAGGGTTTATCCTTGGTCTATAAAAGGAACCCTCACGGCATAGTTAGAGATATCAGTAAAAAATACATCTCATACAATCATATCTCATAGTTAGTAATCTGTAATCGTATTAGCAGATTAATAGAAATCAAAGTTTAGTATTCATTGTTCTTCTTAATACTATTGTGTAGATTCCGCATATACAATAAGTATTCATAGTCAGTGTTTCTATATAGTCAAACTGTATTTATACAAGTTGGCTATCACCTTTAGTAGGCTGCAAAGATCTATTCAGTTTGGGACTCACAAGTGGTATCAGAGCCTGTGAGAAACTCTGAGTAAGAAGAACAAACAAAAACCAGCTATACTTCACCATCCTACAGAACTAATCATGTCTGCATCACAAGATGAAATTCCACCACCACCACCACCCTCAACATCACAAACACCAACAACACAACAAACTCCTCACACAGTTTCGACCATCAAACTTCCTATTCTCAAAAAGGGAGAATATGACATATGGGCCATGAAAATGGAACATTATTTAGCCCATACAGACTATCCTATCTGGGAGGTTATACAAAATGGAAATGGTCCTGTATCAATCACCACAGATACACAAGGACAAATCAAGGTTCTGCCTCCAAGAACTGCAGAAGAAATTGTAGCCAGAGAAAGAGAAAGAAAAGCAAGGACCACTTTGCTTATGGCTATACCAGAAGATCATCTTGCTAAATTTCATAAGATGACTGATTCAAAAGAGATGTGGGATGCTATCAAATCCAGATTTTGTAGAAATGATGAATCAAAGAAAATGCAGAAGTATATCTTAAAGCAACAGTTTGAAGGATTCTCTGTATCAAACTCAGAAGGGCTTCATAAAGGCTATGACAGGTTCCAAAGTCTTCTGAGTCAATTAGAGATTCATGGAGCAGGTGTATCCACTGAGGATGCAAATCAAAAATTCCTTAGATCTCTACCTTCTGCCTGGTCTCAAGTTTCCTTAATTATGAGGACCAAACCAGGGGTGGACAGTCTCATCTTTGATGATCTGTATAATAATCTAAGAGTCTTTGAGAATGATGTAAAAGGCTCTACTGCATCATCCTCTAGCCCACAAAATGTAGCATTTGTCTTTGAGAACACAAGCAGTACTAATGATGTTAGTACCGCTTATAGTGTTTCTAATTCTTCTGGTCAAAACTTACAGTATGAA
>BQNB010023635.1:5872-32667 GCA_026074375.1 Tanacetum coccineum
AAGAGCAGTACTAAAAGTATATAGCCCAATATCAATAGCAGTATTAACTCACAAAAGGAACTTGCCATATTAGGTTTAACCAAACCCACGATCAAACATCAGCCAATTACCACGTCCAATCATGATCAGAAAGTTTTTATGGGAACCAACAATAATCCCTAAATATTAGGGTTTTCAAACCATAAGATATTCTATTCCTATATAAACCCATTAATACCTGCTAAACTTTCTTCCATAATTCACGCATCCCATAACCTACTCTTTCTTCCTTCCTGTCCATGAACCAAACACAAACAACATGCTGTTGTTAATTCAAAACTTATACTTTATAAACCTGCTACTATCACATGCTTAGCAGCAATAACCACGACATCTTCCACACCAACTGAAATAAACAGATCCAAATATGAACAATATTGAAAGCTTTAGTTACTAGACAGAATTACAAAGATCCACGTCTGCTGTAGCAGTCACAGAACAGATCCAAAACCCTCGTCTTAGGGTAAGATACACCATCTTCCAAACGTACTTCCAAATCAGGTCTGATCCACAGGACCTGCTGTCATCAAGCATGTGCAATACAGCCAATGAACCTACTATAATCGTTTATGACTTGCTGAATACCATGCTTTTTTGTAAAGACCAGATCTTGATATTGAACCTTTTCTGCAGCAGTTTTATAAAAATCATATCTTTAATTTGAAGACTCAAATCAAAGATCGCTTCGGTCAGATCGTACCTATATGTGTATAGAACCTCCAGTTAAAATTTTGTGATGATCCAACGGTTAACGAACGATTTATCATCGTTTTACCACAACTGCCCAGAAAGTGACGAACATAAAAACCCTAAACGGATTTTTAGGATTCTTCTTCGTTCTTCGACCATAAAACCTTGAATCCTAGATATCAAGAGCAACCCGCTCTGATACCACATGTTGAGATCTTTATGACCCCTTAGATCGTTATTAAGACTCATCTAGGATATAGTAACAATGATTAATAAACTTGCACAGCGGAATAATAAAACAGAAATCAGAGTTACTTCAAGGTTTTCTTTATTCATTATATCCCCAAGATCAAATGATCCTTGAGGCTAAACTAACTAATACATAGATGTCTATAACACATCTACTAACTATCTAACTATGCTAACTAACTAAACGTGTACACACACACGTTTTGTTTTAGTCGACTCTCATTGAGAACACACACTTTTCTGGATGCTAAAACTATTCACCCTACCTCTCTTTATATACTAGAGAGGCTAGGGTTTACAAGAAAACCTAGCTTTGATAAGAAGCTAACTTAATATTACACATTAAGTCCTTGTTGTTTCATCTTTCTTCTTTTCTTCATATGTGGTTTTGTAATCATCAAATCTCAAATCCCAACAGAATCTTCTTAGGATTTCTTTGAGGCGGTTACGTTCTGACGCCGTCACACAACTTCTGACACCGTCGCTTGTAAGTTTAGACGGCGTCGCTAGGAATTGCGACGCCGTCTACAGGCAGTGTACTCGCATTCTTGAAACCACTTCGTGTAAAGTTGTAATCTTGTTCCGTTTCTTCCCAAATTGAGTCCAAGTCATGTGTATTTACTCCCAGAGCTTCCCTAATGCTAAAAACACAAAAAGGAACGATTAAGCACATATTTTGGGCATATTTGCATGATTTAGGGGGTTAAATGACCCCGAAAAAGTGTATAAAATGACACCTCATCACATCCCATGTTTAATTCAATGTCTTTTCGCGCCTGTATCTTCTAACTACATAAAAGTGAGATTCAGAACGAAGATTTTTCGTTGCATTGCACACATAGTTAATCGATAGATGGGTGGTTGGTTCTTTTAGTTATGTGTGCGAATATAATTGTTAAAAGCCATAGATTTATCCGCTTTTATGTACTTGTACGATTAGTCACCAAAACTTGTATTTACTTACCAAATCAAATTTATCTAAAGGGATGTTTGTTTCGGCTTATTAGCTTATTTGATTTCGGCTTATATAATATAATCTTCAATTTTCTGGCTTATACGGGGACTTGTGGGCTTATATAATTTTATCATATCGTAATATAAACTTATATAAGACCACAAGTCTCAAAATAAGCTAGAAAATTTAAGCTTATGCTATGTAAGCCAAAATCAAATAAGCTCGTAAGCCCACATATAAGCCGAAACAAACACCCCAAAGTAGAAATATTTCCATTTACAAATCATCTCTAGATAAAATTTTAAATACATAAGTATCATTTCTATTTTCAAATACATACATAGGTTATTTTACACACAAGCTTTGAAATAATCCAAGAATCAAACCTAGTCAATTATATATCATTCTTAATTAGCATGAAATTCCAGTTCAACCCATGTCCTACATAGTACAATCATTAGCAAGTGATTAAGCCCAAACCTAAGTACACCACTTACCCCACTTCACTCCACACTCCCATGAGTCCCACAACTCTCCTCACTTTATTTTTATAAAAATTTCATCACAAAATATTAAAAACAAATTCATTAATTTCCCATCAAATCAATCAATCAATCACCAAAAAGCAGTAACTAAACATTCCCGCTTCACAAATTCCATTATTTGCTTCACTATTTTTATCCAAAAAAAAAGATTTTTTTTATAGAAAATAATCTTGAAATATCTACTAAACTTCATTTTTTTAACACAAATTTATTGGGTATTTGTCATATGATTTATAAGTTATAAAAGTATGGTTCTTGGTTTTTTTATTGTAAAAAGATTGTATTTTTAGTCATTTTTTTAATAAAGTTTTGATATTTTCTATTTATAGGCTAATAATTTCACATGGGTATTTTTGTAATATTAAAAAGATTCAATCTTTAATTTGTTGTTAGTGTTGGTTGTTGAAAAAGTGTGAAAATTTGTAGTGAAAATGAAGAAATTTATTAAATTTGAGTTATTTTGTGTGGTTTTGGGGTTAGTTGTATATGGTTATGAGGCAGTACAATCAATTGAAGGTATAAAATTTTTAATATATATATATTTTTTTGATAATGTGTTGACCAAGTTATTGTTTTTTGCAGTTCATGGGTTAAATTCATTTAAAGAAGGTATATTTGATGACCCATTATTGGTTTTATCAAATTGGAATAGCTTTGATTCAGATCCTCGTGATTGGTTTGGTGTTACTTGTTCTGGAAATCAAGTTACTAAACTGTAAGATGGCTTTTTTCTTAATGTAAATTTCAATACTATTTTGTATTAGGACTTTGAGTACTGTTTATGAGTTATGATGAGCTTCTTATTGGAAGGTGAAATGAGTAGCTGAATAACTAGTTTGGGAGTTGATGATCAGAATGCCTATCTGATTATGTTTATTTCACATAATAATTTTTTTTAAAGGTGGAATTTTTAAACTTTCAAATAGCTACTCATGAAGCAAATACAGATTGTGTTTTGTTACAACTAATATAATGACTTTTGTTATTGCAAGAGGATAAGTAGTTTTAATAAGCAATCCCAAACACCCCCTTAGTTACCATCGTTGTTAGTATAATGTATTTAATCATAAAAAATTATACATGTAAACATGATATGTGTGAAACTAATTCTAGTTTTCAATTTTCTTAAAACAGTAACATTTCTGGTTCTTCAATTAAGGGGTTCATTGCCGAAGAACTATTTCAGCTCACTTCGTTACAAGAACTGTAAGATTTCTGTCAACATGTTATATCAACTTTAAATAACATGGAGAAACCAAAAGTTACGTAATTTATAAATTATAATTCATGTAGGATTTTACATGGAAACAAACTCATTGGTCCAATACCTATGGCTATCGGGTCATTAAAGTATCTCAAGGTCTTAGATTTGGGGAAAAACCAGCTGTCCGGACCAATTCCTTCTGAAATCGGGAATTTAGTTAGCGTTATTAAAATGTAAGTCATAATATTCGGATTCTGTTACATAAAGTAGCCAGCTTTGTGCTTTTTATGAACTCAGTAATTTTGTTTCAGAAACTTGCAATCGAATGGACTCACGGGCAAATTGCCCTTAGAACTTGGTAATCTTCAAAACATTCAAGATCTTCGGTTGGACAGAAATAAACTGCAAGGAAGCATTCCAGTAGGGTAATCTTCAAGCCCAAAGATTAGTTATACTGAATTACGGTTGAAAGTATCTAAAAAAATGGAAATATGATACTTGGTTATGATTGATTCAGGAATACCTCGAGTGAGAATAAACAAGGTTTTTGTCATTTATCTGCCTTGAAAGTTGGCGATTTTTCCTACAATTTCTTTGTTGGGAGTGTACCCAAATGCTTAGAATATCTTCCGAGGTATTTATCAATTCTTTTTTGCGGTTTTCCCATTGATTCATGAATATGTCTACTTGTATTCTTTATCTCAAACAGATAAAATGAAAAAAGAATAAATTAGCAAAAAGGAGAAACACATCAAATGAATCGAACTGGTCAAACAATTTAAAAGTCATTAAAAGTCCAGTTGTTCAATGCGTATGATCCCTAGATTCATTTTTTTTTCAAATACTTAGATTGATATTATTAATCAATTTTCTAAGTTATAACTCGTATAAAACAAGTTTAGCAATGAACAACTTTCAAAAATAAATTGCAGGACTGGGTTTCGTGGAAACTGCCTACACTATAAAGACACCAAGCAGCGTACACCTGAACAATGCGGTAGGTTTCCATATTATTTGACTTTTCTGTTACTGATCTATTTCCTTTTACATATATACTAAATTTTTTTGATGTCGGTTTATTAATTATAGGTATTGTTCCACCTGCAAAAGCCCATAAAGCCGGAGAGACAAGACTTGGACCCGCTAGTTACAAAGCAAAGAATCAGGATGGTGATTCAAAACCCACATGGATTTTAGCCGTAGAGGTCGTGATGGGAGTGATGGTTGGGTCTCTTTTACTAATTGCCATTTTCAGAGTCATTTTAAGATGCAAAAGCAAACCTGTTACTTTGAATCTATGGAAAAAATCCACAAGTTACAAAGACTATATGTCGGTCTATATTGATTCCAACATGTTGAAAGGTGTGACGCAATATAGTCGACAAGAACTGGAGGTCGCGTGTGAGGATTTTAGCAACATCATTGGGTCCTCATCCGACAGTCTAGTTTATAAAGGAAATATGAAAGGTGGGCCTGAAATTGCTGTCATATCGCTTTGCGTTAAAGAAGAGCATTGGACTGCCTATCTCGAGCTCTATTATCAGAAAGAGGTACTCGCTAATGAACTAATAATAGCCGAAAATCTTGCATTCTTTTGAGCCCCTTTTGCTTAGATTCTTGTGTTTGTCAGGTTGCAGATTTGGCAAGACTAAATCATGAAAACACAGGGAAATTGCTTGGATATTGTATAGTTAATAGTCCATTTTCGAGAATGTTGGTTTTCGAATACGCATCGAATGGAACATTGTATGAGCATCTCCATTGTAAGTCTATTCTATGCTTTATTCTGTTTATGTTGGCTAAGGTGGTAATTTTCACCTATTTCTTTATAAATATGTTCATTTGGGCTATGCTTTATCTCTAATACATCAACTCAGTTGGATAAAATAGAAAGAATAAAAAAAACCTTATGGATACAGGCCCAATCGTCCAAAATTGTATTTAATGCCTTATCGATCCTAAATCATTTTATTGTACCAAATTAAAGTTATTATCAAATTAATATAAGTACTTACAATTCATACTTGACATGCTAATTGTGTGTAATAATTGGACCATTTAAAATGATGTATACTCACGACTAAAGAGTAATGCTTTTGTTTTATGGCAGATGAAGAAGGATGCAACCTAAATTGGTCACGAAGAATGAAGATTATTATAGGCATAGCCAAAGGTTTGAGGTATCTTCATACAGAAATCGAACCACCTTTTACTATATCTGAGTTAAACTCTAGCGCGGTATATCTTACAGAAGATTTTTCACCAAAAGTATGTTTTTTTCTTTTTTTTCCTAAATAAAATGTTATATTTTATCTGGATCTTTATGATGCTAAATCATTTTCTCTCTCGTTCTTGAAGCTTGTTGATTTTGAAAGTTGGAAAACAATTGTCACAAGATCAGAAAATAACTCGCGTTCCATTAGCCACGATGGGGATATATGTGTTCTTCCCAGCTCGTTTGAGGAAAGGCATTTGGATATTCAGGGGAATATTTACTCGTTTGGAGTTCTTCTTCTGGAAATCGTGAGTGGACGGCCTTCTTTTTGCAAGGACAAAGGTTGCCTGGTTGATTGGGTAAGATAACTTTTCCTATCTTTGTAACATTGACTCCATTTGAGCAAATTAAACCTAGCGGTGGCAAAATGGGGAGTAGGACGGGTCTAAAGCAGGTTTGGATCAAAATGGGTAAGTTCTGTACGGGCCGGGCCTGTTTTTGGTATAAAAAAAAACAGTTGGTGTGTTAAATATGACTATCAAAGTTATATGTCAACAGCATTGTAGTACTTTATTTTATCCTTATAAGCTATTCATATATTTTATACCCGTTGCCGTTTGACCCATGTTTGTTTTTCGACATGCACCCGTTTGATCCATTGAAAAAAATCCGAAACCAGTAATTACTAAAAAAAATAAAAATTAATAATGAATTTAATGTTTTCAACAGGCGAGAGATTATCTAGAAAAGCAAGAGGAGATGGGTTCAGTTGTAGATCCGACGCTTAAGTATTTCAAGGACGAAGATCTAAAAGTGATATGTGAAGTAGTTTCTATGTGCATTCATTTAAGGCCCAGAGATCAAATATCGATGAAAGACATGTGTGCGATTCTGGAAAATAAAATTGATACATCGCCATCTTCAGAAATGAAGGCGACTTCGTTAGCTTGGGCTGAGCTCATGCTTTCCCCTTGACCCGAGCCATATATAGTCGATGGTAGCTGTAAATTCTACTCTCATATTCATCTATCGTATTAGGACCCGATTAGGATTCTTTTTTTCTTGATCATTTAGTGAGTTCATGCATGTTTCTGAACCATAAATAGTATCAAGATTTCACATATAATTGTTGTATCTAGTATTGTTGGTAAAATGCCTGACAAAACTACCACAACAATCATAAGAAGTACTTCGTATTACGATCCTGTAAATATATCGAGCGTTACAAATAGAAGGCGCACATTCTACTTATTTAGGTTCTCCAGACGGAAGCACTAGAGCACTACGAGCAAAAATACTTGTATTTTCCAAATTCAAAAGGCTGCTTCTTGCATTTGATAGAAGAAACGACTGGGGATGGACCTTCATCGGGGATTAAAGTTTAACTGGACCCCTAGCACCTTCTTCCACCGTATACTTTCGCTTGTGATGTGTCATGTCTGTTTTTACAAAACCTGGAGCGACTGCATTTATACAAAAAGACGGGTGCTTTTTTGCCAAAATCGGAGTGTAAGCATTGATAGCAGCTTTGGAAACGATATAAGCTGAGAGTGGAAAATCCCACCCCTTCTGTTCCAACATCTGATTTTTCACATCATGTAGAAATCTGGTCACAATCTCCCCTCCAAAAAATCCTCTCTCAGTCTATCAATGTCGTTAAGCATCTTATTTGCTCTCTTCTCTAATATTCTACAATCATAAAACAAGTTAGTATTAGCCAAAGGGGGTGTTTGGAATTGCGTATATGGAAGTACTTATCTCCTTAAAAACAAGCATGGTCCAGCCTGCACGCTTATCTGAAGTGTATAATGAGTAAAATAAGCAAATAAGCACTTTTATCCAAACACGGAAAACTGCTTATGTGCTTTAAAAAGAAGCTAGCAAGCATCTGAATAAGCAATCCAAAACACCCTACACTGACAGGACCACGCTTAAGCTTAATCATATCACTGTGTTTAATGACAAGATGGCGGCCACATACCTCGAGTTTCCCTAATCCTGATGAAATATTAACGATCCTTGGAGAAGTGGACAACTGAAGAAATGGTAAAAGAGCTTCGGTGACATGTTTGGTTCCATAGTAATTTGTTTTGAGGCAGTCTTTTGCTGTTTAATATGTTTGCAACATAACTTGTTTTGCCATATTGGCCTTCACACCTGTATACAACCTCGCCAGGCTGGAGGCTTAAGCTGGTAAGGGACTCGTCATCAGCGACAATTCCATTTATCCCTGCGTTGTTCACCTGCCACAAGGTCAAACTTTTACTCTCAACATCGACTAATATTCATATTTTGAAAATCTTCAATACATAACTCGTTAACTATACACTAATCATAAAAAAAATCACCAGACATGCATAAAAATAGTAAATGCCATAACGAAATCTATTTCGACAGCGAAATGTTAGAAGGCAGAACCAACTAATTTTCTAGTTACGAATCTTACAAATATATCGAGTTTTCCAAACTGGTTACTAATGAAATCTGCAAATGACGTGATACTGACAGGATTTGTGACATCAAGCTGTTGGAAAACAACATCTGCAGACACACCTGACGTTTTGAGGTTAACCATTAGATATTTGATCAACGGATAAAATGACTTGCGGCATAATTGTAATAATGATAAAGATTTTAAATAATTTAATAAAGGTTGGAAGGGTACAAATGGAATTTCAATTCATTAATTCTTAAAAACCGTTCCATTTTGAATTTCCCATCATATACCGGATATAGATCTAGGATTCATATTATTACTCCGTCCACAGCCTCCATATATCTTGTTAACCAATACGATCGGCTGTTATAAAAAAACGATTCAAAAACATACCCGTCACTCTTTAATCCTCATTCTCGTCTCAATATTAAATCGACTTTTATCGAGAAATGACTCCACAAAAAGGTTCCTTTTTTTCATGTTTGATTATGGTTATTTGGTTTAGGGTGATTTGGGTTGGGTCGGTTATTTGGTCTCAACCTAAATGCTTAGTTGGTTCATGTATTAGTTTTGGGTATTAAAATTGTAGAGCCGGGCTCACCCAAAACCTAACGATATATATGCTCATGTAATATGTATGAAAAGTTTTACTACTTTGATCAATACTCGTAAGATTTTGATTGGTGAAGTTAGACTCTATTAATATCCTCAATCTATTCACAAAACCAAAACATTAGCATATAAACATTCTGTTATCGACTATCTTGTATAACTGGTTCATTTGTTATATAACTATCCAAAGCTAAATGTTGTTCTTCTCTTTATTGTTCTATTAGCGAAAATAAATGGGTGGGGCCTCAACTAAATTTTTATATGAATAGATCATTTAGAAAACTTGATGAATAATAAAACTTTCAATAAGAAAACATATGTGTTAATGGCGATTGTAGAGCTTTTCATTCTGACTTACATAATTCACATATGATAGAAAAGGCACATTACTGATTCTCAAATATTGACCATAGTACTCATATTTTTATTATATATTAGTCGTTATATTTCGTTAAAATGCAATAAAAGGGGCCACATTCTTCTATTAAAAATGGGTAGGTTGGGCAAATGGGTCAAAATAGGAATGGTTTAAACGGGGTAATTTGTGCATATGTATTTTAAGGTTGATATTAAATCAAGGAAATATTATTTGCTAGTTGCATAGTTGGGATTGTCTTTTGGTATTATGCTAGTTTATTTACCAAGAATAGCTTATGAGTAAGTGTGCATATGTGTTTTGCAAGATTATGCATATATGTAACACTACTTGTTATGATAAAAATTCGTTTGCATTATTTGATATAGGAAATGAATGCGTATGTGTTTTGTTAGTTGTTATGATTAAATAATTCGTTGATTAATTGTTTGTGGTTACAGGTATGAGTATGATGAGCAATATGAAGAGTGCATATGTGTTTTTTCATAAAGTAATTTTTTCCATAGTTGTTGGACGATTCGAACGAGATTTTGGCTGACATGTAAATAAGGTAATCGAATACCATTCAAAGTTGGGTTCTCAATATCTAATTCACGTCTATTATCGTGCAATTTTTGTTGGTGTTCATGCTTTGAATCTGGTAGGTTTATATAGGGTATATTTTTAACCTAAAATTGTTTGCATATGTCTTATAATATCACGTGTATATATGAAAAAAGGCCATTGTTTGATTAAAATAAGTCCATGTAGTTTTTAATCTGTTTTTAGGGGTGGCAATATTTGGGTTATAGTTCATCACGTGTAACTAATGTATTTAGAAATATACATTGAACTTTTCATTTCACTCTATTCTTGTGTTTTGATTTTTTTAGGCTAAAAATTTGTTAATGGGAAAGTATTTAGAAAACATTAGAACTCAAGATGTACACAACACATTGAACTGTACACACCTCCATGTCCATGGAAAATATTTTAAAATTTTCTATGAGTTTTATTAAAAAGTTGTATTTATGTTTGAATATGCTTTTAGATGTGTTGAACATTACGATGAAATCCAAGACGGTGAATATATTTTATGATGTTGGCATAATTTTTTAATCGTTGTAGATGAAATAGACTTGAGACTATTTATACATAGAAAAACGATGAGTTGTGCATATGTGTTTGCTAGTTGTATACTGTGTATGTGTTTTGTTAGTTGTTATAATTAAATAATTCGTTTATTTATTGTTTGTGGTTATAGGTACGAGTATGATTAGCAATATGAAGAGTGCACATGTATTTTGTACTTGTATATATAAGGGCATATGGATGAACTCAAATGCACATGTATTTTTAACTCGAGCAAAGACAAGTATGATGAGCAATATGAAGAGTGCACATGTATTTTGTGTATAATGTTTGTAAAAAAATAGAAATTACAAGATGAGTTTTTAAACTTATTCACATGGATTATTAATTATTATATATGTATAGTTACATTACATATAAAATATATTTGTTTGCTATTTCATGCACTTGTGTCAAATATTTGTGAGCAAAACACATTAAATTATTAAGCAATTGTACAAACACATTCATTATCTAAAAAAACGCATATGCAACTTACCTTTTAAAACATGCATGCTAGAAATAATTATTCCAAAAATAAAAATAAAAATATTAAATTCCTAAAAGTTAGGAACTAGAAAAACGTTTTATTAAAGAATTTAAAAATGAAAATAAAAAATGTAGTTTTACTATTATACCCTTTTGATTATTTAATAAAAATAAATATCAAAAAAATCTTATTGGTCCATGCTGGTTCTCGTAGTTCTATACATTTATTTGGTTCTGAAAAGAACCCCACCATATATATATATATATATATATATAGTTAGGATCAAATAAGAAGTTTTCTTAAAATAAGAAGGATAAGAAGTAACTATAATCGCATATCCGAGATGCACCGACTTAAATTAGATGCATCTCTATAATCTTAGATGCATTATAACGCATCATAATGTGTTTTCTAGCTTTTAATTAGATGCATATACGTATATCAGATGCATTTTATTTTTTTTTTCTTGTTTTTTGTTTCTCTGTATTGTGCCAAAAATCATGAAAATCTATCTTGCCACCATCACTACACTCATATTAACTTTTCAAAACTCAAAATGGTGCATCTAAATGAATAGAAATGCATCTAATGTAAGTCGTTGCATCTCAAATGTGTGGTTTTTAGTCACTTCTCACCACTTCTTATTTTAATTTACTGGTTTAAACCACTTGTGGGCTTAGCGTTCATTAAGGTTTTCATATATCTGTAATCAACAAATACTCAAGCGATCAAATTGGAGTATATCCCACGGGGATTTTAATCATTTCATGAGTTGGTACTAACTTAATTAATACACTATATAAGATTGCTTGATTAGTAACTAATTTACTTGTTCAAAAGAATTATCCACCCATGTATGCTCTTTATGATTTAATTAATACTTCTCTAGTTCATGTGACCCAAATTCCAAACACTACCAGATTTAACTTCTTGTTACTCCTTTTTCGCGATTGACTTGCCCCCTTATGATTTATATTGATACCAACCAGACATAAATGAACACTTCATTTTATTCCGTATAATGTATTAAACAGTAAGAGATCAGTTCAGTTAAACTCAATACTCTATTTGTCTGATAAATATGTGAAGCTTCTTATTTGGTTTTCCATACCATGAACGGAAAAACACCTCAAACCACCAACGACCAAATTACCACTACATTCTCGATTTTAAAATGTCGTTTCTTCCATTTGAAAAAAGAAACGACCAGATGGACCATCATCAGGAATCAAAGCAAGCATAACAACACCTCTAGCACCTTCTTCCACCGTGAACATTCCCTTATAAAAGGTCATGTCTGTCTTCACAAAACCAGGATTGTAAGCATTTATACGAAAAGATGGATACTTTTTTGCCAAAACACGAGTGTATGCATTGATAACTGCTTTGGAAACAATGTAAGCAGATAGTGGCACATTCCACCCTTTCTCCTCTAATGTACCATTTTTCGCACAATGTAGAAATCCACTCACAACGTCCTCTATGACATCCTCTGTGAGTCGATCAACATCACTAAGCATATCTTTCACACTTTCATCTTTTATATTCTGTAAATATAGAACACATTACTGTTAGTCCAGATGATGTTTTGCTATGTTAATGTCCATTGGAAACTTATACGTCATTTCTTAAGATACCTCGAGTTTTCCTACTCCAGATGAAATATTGAGGATCCTTGGAGAAGTGGACAGTTGGAGAAATGGTAATAGAGCTTCTGTGACATGTTTGGTTCCGTAATAGTTTGTTTGGATGCAGTCTTTTGATGTTTCGTGTGTTTGCAACATTACTTGGTTATATCCCTTTGGTCCTGCATCCTATACTGATTAACTTTCATTAATCATCTAAAAATTGATGTTTTTTTAAATACAATTCCTATATGTACTGTCTTTACAAACGAAGACTAACCTTAGGCTCGTGTTGTAGTCTGGTAAGCGACCCTTCGTTGACAATGATTCCACTGATACCCGCGTTGTTCACCTATCCACATGGAGTACTAACATAATCATTCCATTTTGAAAGCCAAGGGTTGGACCTTAAAAGTCTGTAAATTAACCTGATTATTTCTAGCTTCAAATCATACCAATATATCAAGTTTTCCGAACTGGGTAGCAATGAAATCGGCCAATGATGTGATACTAGCAGGATCTGTGACATCAAGCTGTTGGAAAACAACATTTTCGGACAAACCAAACTTTTTGAGATTATGAAGAGCTTCCAGACCCTTTTTCTCATCTCTCGCTGTTAGTATGACAAGAATATCATGACTAGATGAAACTAGTTGTTTGCATATTTCGAAACCAATACCTTTGTTTCCACCTGTAACAACGGCAATTCTACATACAATATATACACGGCTGTGGTTAGTAAGAGTATAATTAAAACAGATTATTATAGGAATAGAGTTCTAAGCTACACATGAATAATATAAACGAATGAGAACATGAAGGAGAGTAGATGACCTTTTTGATGCCATACAGTATTTTTGCTATCTAGCTTAGATTATTGATGATTTTGTATATGTGTGTGTATATATATGCACAAACACAACTTACTGCATTCTTTTTTGTTATGTAGTTTAATGAAAGAATTCTTTACCTAAAAACGAACGAATTCTGGTTCCTCCAATTAACATGTAGTTTAATAGTATTTGGTTAATTATTATATTTGCATAGCCGTCTACGAGGGGGTGATCGTCATTTTTATTTATCGATAAAACTTTTGCATATGGTCTCCTTCAACTCAGCAACAAACCTATATTTGGTGTTCGTATATTCTTAGGATATTTATATTTACCGCACAATGTTAAAGAATAAATTTTAATACTATTGTATGGTAAATCCTATGTAGCCACTGATCATGATGTGACCAACTTGCATCTAATCTAACGGTATCATTGTATGGTACAGTGATGAAATAACAAACCTTAGAACTGCAAATATGTGAAGAAAACTTCTGGTTTTCTCGGATATTCAAGTAAATTAACTTTTCTAGCCATAACTATTCATATCAAACAGTAAAATAAATCATCCAGTATTAGCCACAGTTCGTGTGGTGTGTATTTGGTTGTATTCCTACCAAACAACTCGGCGAGTTTCTCATTACACCTTATTGTACACATTGTAACTCACACAATGAAGGCAAAACTAATACTATTGCTAATGTTATATGTGAGCTTTGATCCCATCTATCTAATATATATAATACATATAAACGTCCTTGTATGCTTTGATCTCATCTATTATTCAAACTTTTCGGTTTAAAGTTATATGTGAGCCCTCGATTTTATCATCATGTATATATCGACAAAATGTATGCATACTAAGTCACTTAGTGATCGAAGATCATTGTTTTAACTTATATTTATAATTAACTTATACTACGCAGTATGGAAGTAGGGTATATTAATCACGAGTATATATGCAATGAACAAAGCCATATATCAGGGTAAGGTGTACAACATACAAAATATATATGGGCTCCAAACTTTTTACATAATATACATAACCTTTTGGAAAATTACTTAAGTTCTGTATTAAGGCCTCATTTTTTCTGTAATTAAATAACCTGTTAACCATTAACAACTATGAGTACGCAACGAATATGGATCAAATATGGTGTATACGATTAACACACAATAAAACATAAAGGGAACGTACCTCTTGAAGAATCAAATGTTAATGAAACAAAGTGGATAAGTTTCCACCTCTACGGATGCTCACACAAACACGTCAACCGAGTGCGCCCGGATGCTAGCCTAGCTTCACGTGTATCCCAAACAACCCTTGTATACCCACACAACCTGAATCAAGTACCAAACTTGTCCCAAACAACCTGTACCGAAAACCAGTTAATGGATCTAGGGTTTTAATGAAATTCGGTTCAACCGAATTTGGACAGATTCAACCGAAATTCACCACAACAAACCCTAATTCGTTTCTACTGATGGTCACACTTTGAGAACCTGTAAACCAACTCTTATACACCTGCTGGAACATTATGGGATCGAATCACACTTTACAATATGTTGGAAACACAAAAAGTGTCGGTCACTTCCAAGTTGTAACAGTCTTAGCTCGTAGTTTATGTAATGATTAAAAGGATAGGGAGGAACGAGTTTTGGAGGCTATTAGGGTTTGTGATCTGTGTATCTCTACCGAATGAACCAAGGGTGAGGTTCTTTTATAGCCTCTAAACCCTAAGTGTGATATGACTAGAAAACTATAAGTTTACACTGTGTTCTTGAGTTGTTTCATTAAAGAAAAGGAAAGGAAAGGAAAGGAAACATTTTCCTCCCAAAATTGGGAGGAAACACTTTCCTTTCATAATCATCAAAATAACACTACATTTCCTTTAATTTCCTTCCATTTTCTTTCTTAAGTAATACTCGAAAACACAACATGGACGGTTTCATTTTCACTTTCTTTCATTTTCTTTCTTAACTAAAACTCGAGAACACAGTGTTAGTCTTATCACAACTCTCTTTTTTCTCTTTATCCCATTAAAATGTACCTACACATCCTTGGAATCATTCATTTGGCCGGCTACCTCACTAGGGGACATTAAGATTGGAGTCTTGGCGATTTTAGTCCTTTGGTTTACATTTTAGAAACGTTACGTGAAGTATTAAACGCGCCCTAATGATTAACAAGTTACCCCCAATTAGCTCACACAACATTCTAATCGTACATTGCTAAACCAACTACCATAACCCAACAGCTCTACTTGGTATTGGAGTAGCAAACATCATATATATCTAACGACTGAAACGTCTAGGCAACACTCACCATACCTTATTAAAACTAGAAATGATCTGAGATCAATCAAAAACATTTCTTAGTAGCATGGTTATGTTATACTCTTTCTATAATAATCCCTTGGATCAAATTACTTTAAACCATGGATATGAACCTAACTCAAACCCAAATAGTTTAAAAACCATTTATATTCTCGATATAGAACTTTAATACAGATATACCAAATGTATCAAGAATCACTTGCATTTACCTTTTTGGGTTCGCCAAACACTTATCAGATCAATTCTGGAGAAGCGCCAAGGTATCATTCTGCACATATTAGTGGAGGAACAAATTCTTTTGAATACAAGTGTTTGTGAATGGTCTGCTTCACATCACTTACCCGATAATAGTCAAAATAACTACCATTTTCAGGACCAATCGATTAACAATAGAATAAAAACTGATTTCTACACATATAACCAGAGACTTGTTTGTATTCACAAGTTCTAAAGGTATGGCTTAACCCCTAACCATTTTAAAAATTTACGTTATGACAATGGAATCCAATAAGTAAATAGTCAAATGGTTGGTGTGCTAATATGCAACCCTTGTGAATAACATATAGATTGGCGAAACCTGTTCAATATTTAAAGAAAATAACCAACACCCAAACACATTTGCCTTAGATAACAATACTCCCATATGCTAACCGACCAAAGAACATATTTAGAATGATAAAATCATTCAAGGATTAAATATGCAAATATAGGATAACAATAATTATATGAAGAAAAACAAATACCAGTATCTTTTATTGTCGTTACATCCCAATTATCAAAATACTAATAAAACAAGCACTGATTACATAGATTACTCAGCTGAAGCAATTCCAAAATTTCCTGATTGTTCTGAATGCTTTGGAAAGGCTAACTTTAGTAAAAAGATTCAGCAAAGTTGACATATGTGTAAACTTTTTCTAACTTTAACGTCGCCATAATTTTAATAGCATTCAAGCTTCCACGCAGGTAGTGAACTTTAGCACGAAAATTTCTAGCGCCTTTAGTGATATCCTGTATTCATTATCTATAGTGATTGCTTCCAGTATTATCACAATACATATTTATGGGTTCTTCAATTGTGGGAACAACACCAAGCCCAGAAATGAATTTCTTAACCCAAACGGCTTCCTTAGAAGCATCATAGGCAGCAATATACTCAACTTCTGCATATGAAGTTTCAAAAATGCTTTGCTTGGCACTCTTCTAATCAACAACACCTCCATTTAAAACGAACACATATCCAGTCTAAGACTTGAGGTCATCAGCATCTGGCAAATATCCAGCATCAGTGTAGCAAGAAACCCTAAGCTCTTATTTTATATCACCTCCGTAAACAAGTAAAATACCCTTAAGAATTCCTAGAAATATACTTTAGAATGTTCATAACAGTAGTTCCAATGGAAGAGCACCTAGATTCTGTTGAAAATACGACTTGTTATTTCTGAGCGTAACGCAACATCAGGAGCCGAGTACATTCTCACAGCATACATCAACGAGCCACAAGCGCGTCCTATGTCTACCAATTTGCATGCGCTTCACTTCAGCAATGTTGAAGCACCTTGTAATTTACTCATTCCTTGGTATACTTGTAGCATCGGATAACTACCCGTTTGGAATTCTCCATGTGAAATCTCTTTAAGATTTTCTCAATATAAGCACTTTGACACAAACCAATTAACCGCCGTGATCTATCTTTGTAGATCTTGATTCCAAGAATATATGCAGCTTCACCTAAATCTTTCATAGCAAAACACCTTCCAAGGTAGGATTTTACATCTTGTAACATTGGAATGTTGTTTCCCATGATCAATATGTCATCGACATACAAGATTAGGAAAGTGACATTACTCCCACTAGCTTTAAGATATACACATGGCTCATCACGATTTTGAGTGAAACCAAATTTCTTTATTTCATCATCAAATCGTTTATTCCATTGTCTAGATGCTTGCTTAAGTCCATAAATGGAACACTTCAGCTTGCATACTCGGTTTGGATATTTTGG
This sequence comes from Tanacetum coccineum, assembly GCA_026074375.1. Classification (NCBI taxonomy): domain Eukaryota; kingdom Viridiplantae; phylum Streptophyta; class Magnoliopsida; order Asterales; family Asteraceae; genus Tanacetum; species Tanacetum coccineum. The sequence goes on from BQNB010023635.1 coordinate 23,595, forward strand.
ATTGACAAAACCTTCAGGTTGCTCCATGTAGACCTCTTTAGAGAGATATCCATTGAGGAAGGCAGTTTTGACATCCATTTGCCAAATCTCATAGTCATAATACACGGCTATGGCTATAAGAATCCTAATAGCTCTAATGTCTGCAACAGGAGAGAAGGTTTCCTCATAATCAATCCCTAGGGTTTGAGTATAGCCCTTCGCCACAAGATGAGCTTTATAGGGTGTACAGCTCCATCCATGTTGGTCTTCTTCTTGAAGAGCCACTTGCTACCAACGGTTTTGCCGTTAGGAGGAAGATCAACTAAGTCCCAAACTTTGTTGTCTTTCATGGATTGCATTTCCACATTCATAGCATTCAGCCATTTATCAGACTCAGGGTCTAACAATGCAGGGTCTAACAATGCAGTTTTATAGTTAGAGGGTTTCAACAGATCCCCTAACGTATGCTCCTCAGCATTGATGTATAAGCATATAATATCTGGGGTATTCTGTCCTTGTGGACCTGATGAATTGGGAAAATGATATCACTTGTGGTTCTTCTATTTTCTAGATATCCTCTCATGTTTTTAGATTGTGTCTATAGAAGGATGTGTATCTTATTCTTGAATAATTTCAAATTCTAGACTCCCATTGCTTCTTGGAGTTATAAGATATTCATCTAGGAATTCAGCATTCCTGAGTTAAAAGTACTATTGTTCTCGGGTGGGTGGTAGAAAGAATAACCATTGTTTCCTTTTGGTATCCAATTAATTTACAATTAATACGATCAGGGGTTCTATATTGTATGCTTGGTAGGGATCTTGCTTAACAAGTAGACTTTTATGTAAGACAGCTTAGGGGCTTGCCCTATGCCATATTTTAGTATGGTGTCTTTTCAACCTCTTGTTGGTACCTATTGAGAATGCGGGCAACAAGTTACGGGCATCATAATCAAAAACGAGAATTAGAAGTGTTGTTTGTCGATCAGGGTTCGAACCATAATCTAGGAGGGTTATGTTTCTCCTCTCGTTTCACACATTGTGTTTTCTGTGGTTTATGTGTAGGGTGGGAGTCGATGGGCTATACCATGTACTTTAGATGTTTCTTAAAAACTCTTGACTCATATACTCGCCCCCCACGATCAGAAGTTGCATTTGTTATGGTATTAAAGAGTGATTTTACTACTTCCTTTTGAACACTTGAATGTTTCTAACACTTCATGTTTTTGCCTTTTTATCTAGTAACATAACAACGACTAAAGTCATCAGTTGAAAAGTGATGGAAGTAGCATCTCCTTGTCTTGAACGATCTTAAATGGGCCACATAATCTGTGTGTATTAGTCTAATTAGATCCTTTCGGCCTTTCCACTTGATGTGTGTAAAGGTTTCTTGCCAATCTTTCCAGACAATACAAGGGACGCATTTTTCAAAAGGCCCTAAGTCATTTAAATGTAAGAAGGTCCCATCAGGTTGCTCTTCTCAATGTGTTGATTGCTAATGTGTCCAGACGACAGTATGCCACAAGAGAGCAGAAGTCCAAGTTTGACTTGGCTCTTTTGTTGCTTAAAGTATATATAGAACTAACATTTGTATAGGAATCAGACAAATTAATTTCAAAAATACCATCCCTTGGGATAACACTAAAATAAACCATATTATTTCTAGAAATTGGAATTGAATTATCACTCAACGGTTTATCATGGACCATCATCGTACAAACAGGAAACTGAGCTAATTCCCATCTAGTTATAGTGGAGATTATGACAATTATTTAAACACAATAGCTAATCTGATATGGAGGAGTTTAAATGATAGGATCCAAGTTGGCTTCAACGGTGGCACGTTGACCATTGCCCACGTACAAGCTTAAAGCGTCTGGCTTCAGTTTCCTACTTCTTCTTAGGCCCTGAGTTGTATTACAGATGGCGTGTGCCAAGCCTGTTTCATAAACCAAAATTTATTTATGAAAACGTAAGAGTTCTATAGTCAAGATAGCCTACCGCTAGTCCTTGAGATAAACTTCAAGTCTTCAGTATCTCGGCTAAATTCTAAGGACAGTTCATCTTCCAATGAACTTTTATTCTCAACATTGTTGACAGCTTGACGTCCTTAAGCAGGAATATTTTTTTTGTGTGGATGGGGGGGAAATTTAGGCTTGGGATCATAAGCGTGTTATTCTTTCCCTTCCCTTTGATATAGACCCTAGTCAAGAAGAATAGTAGTTTTGCATTGTTTTTCTTTTTTTCGGGACTTTTCCTGCTAGAATTATAGGAAGTGCAAGAGCATTTTGATTAGGTGAGTATTGCTCATGTAGTTCAAGCAAGGCATGCAACTCATTACCGTCTTCCCTATGCCTGCTTACTGAAATTTCGGCATCTGTCATGTCAGAAAATTCCTGATCTGATTTTCATGGACAAACATAGTTTTTAACTACTGTAAAATCCTCATAAGATTAAGGTTTTCCAGTTCCAGTTAGAGTTAGATCTCTGGTTCCATAGTCATGAGATAATCTAGCAATCTCTTTTGATCCTTAACCCATTGCAGCATGAGCTGCAAGAGCTTTCGGAGAAGAAAACTTGCACTGGACTCAGCTTTGGAGCTGGGACAGGTAGCAGGAGGTAATAGATTGCTCTAGTAATCCAATTTATCTCATCTTGATAGTACAATCCATGAGTTGTCAGGTACCAGTCAATTGAGTTGGGTCCAGTTTGGTTTTGTTTCTCGAAGATACCCCTTGTAAAAACCGTAATTAGGTAACTACGGATAAGGTATTCATCTACAACCTCAAAAGTTTAAATAATTTGTATGTCGATAATTAAATTCGTAACAAAATTATCTATTCAATTAATTTACTAATTAGATTAATATCCAACTTGACCTTCCTACTTATTACGGATGTCGACCTACGTGTGTTAACAAGTAGGGCTAAAGAAGTAAAGAGGACGAGCGTTAATTGCATAGAATGCAACTCTTAGTTTTATGAGACTTGTTGATCCCAATGAATAAACCTTTAACTCCTTAGCTTGTAAGGTTTAGTACCCTTAGATAAATCCAAAAATACTAAGAATGAAACTTTGATTTGAATGATATAAACTATGCGAGGAAGCCTAGTATATATCACTAAGAAGTATTCTCAATGAAACAGTAAAATATGTTTTGACACAAATATATAATCAAAACAACAAGCTTCAATATATATTAATACGATCACTCTGACTTAGTGATAGGGTTTACAACCTTGAAGCTATCAACTCTATGGAAAACTGAGATGGAAAACTTATATGATGTGTATGCTGATGAGATGCTAAACTAGATGCCCTAGGATCTCCTTTTATACACCAAGGAGTCCTAATGGGCTTACAATACTTTCCTAAGTATTTAGTCAAATGTATTGAATATAATGACTATGTATTTAATACTTTCCAAAGCATGTAGTCAAATGTATTGAATATAATGACTATGTATTTAATACTTTCCAAAGCATGTAGTCAAATGTATTAAATACTTTCTCATAAACAGTTGAAACTTCTCAATCAGCATTAATCTTCTCAATCAGCATTAATCTTTTCAATCAGCATTAACTTGATATTAACTAGCAGTTGTAACTTCTTTCAGCAGTATTAATTTTCTCACCAGCAGCAGTAATCTTGAACCAGCAGTAGTAAATCTATAACCAGCAGTCTTAAGTCCTTCAACAGTCTTAAGTTAGTACTGGCAGTACTAACTTACTCTAGCAGTACTAACTGGTTAATACTGGTAGTTGTAACTTGTGAGCAGTACTAACTTTTGGCTTAGCGACACTAAGTGCACTGAGTTTAATTCCCAACAATCCTCCCCTAAACTTGTGATTTACCTTCAAATCATCAAGTTTCTTGAATTAAACCTTCTATTTTAAAAGGATGCTTTCAAACACTTCATCATCTTGATCTTTCAGCCTGTATGAATATCTTTTGAAGAAGTTCTTGAATTAAACCTTCTGCTCTGGAAATCCTCTGCCTTTCTTCTTTATCAAGTTCAGCTTGCAATCTCACAGCTACTTCAAAACCATGTCTTTCTTATTCTTGTTACCTTTTTGTCTTGGTCATTGCTGATTCAGTCTCTTCTATCTTTCCTTTATCTTTTGCCTTTGCTGCACTCCTTCTTATGTACACTAAAGTTTCAGCAGCAATATCTTCAATAGAATCACCAGCAATTTTAACTTCAGGGCTGGCAATACTAATTCTAAACCTAGCAGTAGTAACTAGGTACATTGCAGCATTCAAAATCAATTCTACTCATGCTCATGCCTCCCTTGAATCTCTACATCATGTTGTATCAATGAAATGCCAGGATCTTGATCAATTTCAGTTATCTTCCTCCCTTGTTTAGAAGGATCCTCCATATCATCTTCTTTTGGGGACCCAATCCATCACTGACTTGAATCTTCCTTGTGCATCAATATAATCAAATTTTTTCAAGATGATTGATGCACTGTTGTGATTGGATACTATTAGTCAATATAATTAATGTCATTTATTATGACCATAATAGAAGTAAGGCTGGACAAGAAGCTGTGAGAATGATGTCATCCACATAAATAAGTAAGTAAGCAACCTGAGAACCCTGTCTATAGATAAACAATGAGGAATCGCATCGACTATGATAAAATCCAGCTCGTGTGGCATAACCTGCAAACCGCTGAAACCAAGCCCGGGGTGCTTGTTTCAGTCCATATAAAGATCTCTGTAAAAGACAAACATGATGAGGATACCGATTGTCAACAAAACCAGGAGGCTGATGCATGTACACAGTCTCAGATAAGTCACCGTTAAGAAAAGCATTCTTAACATCAAGTTGGTGTATGGGCCACTGACGAGACACGACAAGGCTAAGGACCGTGCGAATGGTGGCCGGTTTAACGACCGGACTAAAGGTCTCATCAAAATCAACACCTAGTTGCTGACTACTACCGTTAGCAACTAAACGAGCCTTATAGCGGCTCAAAGTCCCGTCAGCATGAAACTTATGTTTAAACAACCACATGGAGCGAACCATATTAACACCTGTGGGCCTTGGTACAAGTAACCAAATGCCATTTTTAACAAACGCATTATACTCACCGTACATAGCATTACGCCAGTTTGGGTCCTTTAAGGCGTGAGACGGATTTTTAGGGATAGGAGAAATAGAGAAAGTATGTAGAGATAAGCGGTCGATAGGTTTGACAATGCCTAATTACGACCGAGTGATCATGGGATGAGTGTGGGGTGGTTCATTAATTGGGTCGGTATTGGTTTGTGGATTTGGTGGATCGAATATGGGTGGTGGTGGCGGACTGTTTTGGGTTTGGGTGTTGTGTAGTTCGTAACAAGTGGGCTGGTTGGTGGGGAAAGTTGGTCCTGGTGAATTTGGGCCGGTGTGAGTAGGACTTTGATTTGGATCGGTAATTGGTAGAGCAGTTGGGCTGCTCGTTTAGTGTGGGATGTTTATGGAAGAATTAGGAAGTTTGGATGCAAGAGAAGTGAGGAGAGGGTAAGGTTGAGTATCGAGGAAGGTGTAAGAAGGTGGCGAGGATGGTGTCATAGATTTGTAAGGGAATTGTGTTTCGTCAAAGGTGACGTGTCGGGAGAGAATAATTTTGTTTGTCTCGAGGTTAAGGCAACGAAAACCACGATGATAGGCGGGATAGCCTAAAAAGATACATGGTGTGGCACGTGGGGCAAGTTTATGAGGTGAGTAGAGATGAGGGTAACATAGACACCCAAAGATGCGAAGGTGGGAGTAATCGGGTGGTTTGTTGAAAAGGCGTGTGAAAGGTATATCGTTATGGATTGCGGTAGAGGGTAAAAGGTTTAGGAGATAGGTAGCCATATGGAGGGCTTCGACCCAAAAGGTAGGGGGAGGTGTGCTTGAAAGAGAAGAGTACGAATGGTATTATTAATTGTTCGTATCATTCGCTCCGCCTTGCCATTTTGTTGGGAGGTTTTTGGGCAAGAGAATCTAAATTGGATGCCATTTTTAGCAAAAAGGGTGTGAAGTCGGTTATTATCGAACTCACCGCCATGATCACATTGGAAGCTTTTAATTTCACATTTAAATTGATTTTTAACATAGTTGCGAAAATGCAAAAATTTATCAAACATGTCAGATTTAGAACGAAGAGGATAAATCCATAGAAAATGAGAGAAATGATCAAGAAATAAGACATAATATTTGAAACCACTAGAGCTAACAATGGGTGATGTCCATAAATCAGAATGTATAATATCGAAACAATGTTTAACAATGGAAGTTGAACTATGAAAGGGAAGCTTCACATGTTTGCCAAGTTGGCAAGCGTGACAAATATGTGAAGACTTTTCTTTATTACATGAAATAAAACGACTAGAGACAAGCGAACGTAGCACTTGATCACCCGGATGTCCGAGGCGTTGATGCCACGTAGAAGCACTTGTCGAGAGAAAAGCAATAGGAAGAGTTGACGGCTTGGTAACTGGATAGAGATCGCCCGAACTGTCACATCGAAGGAGGATATGACGAGTCAAGTAATCCTTCACAGAAAAACCAAAGGCGTCAAATTCAATGGTACAATTATTATCCCTAGTGAACTGAATTTTTAATACGTAAAATGCAAATTAAAACGTCGCTCCTCTTTGTAAAATTTTCGTCAACAACCAATTCAAATTTCCTCATGTGGGCGGCCCCTATATCTCGGCGGCCTCAATATTTTGGGATCGCACGGACTAACTATATGCGATCCGCCTCAGAAATAACTTCCATATTTTACACTTAGTTAAAAACTTTCAAATCACAAAAACAAACACCCCTTTTCTTCTCAGCAGCGACAAAAACAAACAAAATAACCCAAAAACTCAAAAGCAACCATTAAAACTTAAATTAAAGATAAAATCAACACCTACAATTATTCATAACATCGTCAACATCATCAATTGTAAGTCATTTCATCTATTTTCTTTCAATTTGAGTTTAGGGTTCATGATAAACACTAAAAATTGAAATTGGGGATTTTTCCTTTTTTATTCAAATTTGTATAATTAGAACTACTAGGATACAATGTATAACTAATATGTTTCCCGTAGACATAGGATTTGCATATATTAATAAGTTTGCCAAACAATTAATTTCGAACCATAACCCCAATTTTATTTTCAAAATACTCACTTTAGGAACATAATAAAACTGTTGTTATACATTGTTAATATAACTTAAAAACGTTTTCAAACACATGCATAATGATCTCATGAACAAAATTCGAGATACATAATTAATATGTATTTTTTGACATGTTTGGATGAGAAAAATCAAACTAAGGAGCATTTATATTAACTCTTAGGATGTTATATTTTAAGTCGAGTTAATCGTTACTCCACATTTGTCGCTATAGGCACACACTAGGCACGAACTTAAAATACCAATACAAGTATAAGAAATTAAAATGTGATTTTGGTTATTTTAGGTGACAATGCCTCGAATTACGCACTAGATCATCAAAAGACCCGAAACTACATTCCACTCATATCAAGTGAATGTTGATGATTTAAGTAAACCCTTAAAAACACAATTGCAAGTATGGGAAAAATGATATTTATGACGGGTAGGTTGTGACTAGTCAAAATTTTGAAAACATGAGTCATATCCGTGCTAAATTTGAATCAATTGATTTTGATTGTTTGTTGAACATAAATGAACAAATTGTTCCTCGTTTTGTTCTCGAGTTCTATAGTCAACTAAATTTTGGTTATAACTCCACGGGTCACTTTGTGGTCAACTTTGTTATACAAAGTAAGTCATTTTCTCTCACTCTCGAGGAATTTGGTCAAATCTTAAAAAAATAGTTTTCAAAGTCAAGTTTACACAACGAATGTATTGTGGTCATTCGACTACTTGTCAATAAGTGTTCCAAGTAAAGGTTGTTATAAAACTACTCCTCCTTCTCCAAATGTCATCAAGTCTTTCATTCTAATTCCTCGACAAGGTCAAGTCACTCGTACTAAAAACAAGAAAAACATTGTCGTCGACAAAAACGAAATCTTAACTCGCGAAATTAAACCTCATATGAAACCATGGGTTGATATCATTCGTGAAAACGTCATTTGTCTAGGAGGTCATAAGGATCATGTCTCCGCATGTCTTTGTCATATGCTTTATTGTATTGAAACCTCCACTCGATACAATCTAGCATTCTTCATTCTCAAAAGAATAGAAAAGACTCAAAGCAAACCTAAGGAACTCTTACCCTATGGAATGCTTTTGACTAGATTGTTCAAACATGTTGTGTTCGTCTTTCCTGAGCTAGCAATTAATCGCTACATGTCACATGATCGAGTCATGCATCCCCTAGCTCCTCATTATGAGCGAAAGACGCGATCGGATCGTGGCAAGAAAAGACCTCGTGAATCAAATGCTAGCTCTTCCTCCACCACTTTAAATCATCCATCCTCATCTCATCCGTTGGATGATACCTTTGATGAAAATGATGATGAATCATTTCATTCCAACTATTTATCTCCGTCCCAAAACATCTCCTTATCGTCCAATGTTATCTTTAGAGTCCGTCAAAACCCTCCTCATGAAAGTCATAACTTGAACACCTATCTCTCTGAAACTATAAATCTTCAAACTCAACAACAAGATGCTCACCGGGAAGGGTTAAGGTCAATTGGACAAGCTCTCAAGATCATGATGGGTGGAAAACGGAAGTTAACATGTTGGCATAACTACTAAGAGGCTATTATTATTATTATGATTATCTTTCTTGTTTAATACATTATGTCTTTTAATATATTAAGACTAGGAATGGCAAATGAAAATTGCATTTGACTTGGATGATTCTCTCTATCCTATCAACGTTTTATGATTAGCAAATTTTATGAATGTGACATGCGAACAATGCCATTACTTGCTAAATGATTTGTATGCTAGTTTAGGACTACATATTATTGCTTGAATTAGTTGATTCTTGAATTTGGTAGATGCCTAAATCATTGGACTTAAGAAAAAGGAAAAACTAGAAATTTTCATTCTTCCAAAAAACGGCCCCCTTAAATATACCCGGCGGCCCCCCAATATATTTGGGACCGCCTGGTGATATGGG
>BQNB010023635.1:35719-61590 GCA_026074375.1 Tanacetum coccineum
TAGACTCTTTCTAAACAAGTCAAGGAAAAGGAATCGTTATTGCAAACATTAACTGTTTTCAAAAAGGAATCCAAAGAAAAAGAAGATAAATAAATGGATAAAGAAATTTATTTAGAAAATAAAATGAAAGAACTGGATAATATTGTTTATAAAGTGGGTCAATTTGCGTAAACGGTGCACATGCTAACAAAAGAAACCTCAACAGATTAGGCTAACGTTGTATGATGGAATTGTGATATCTAAGAAACATGATCTAATTTTTGTAGTTGATGAAGAAGAGACTTTAATATTAGAGGAAGAGAGTCGATCAAAAATGATTGAAAAACAAAATGACCCGATTATGAAAAAAACAAAATATTAATACTTCCTAATTGATTATAACAACTTGAATAAATTGGCCGAAGATTTTGGAAAACATTTTGTTCCACAAATGCAATTGTCTGTAGAACAAGCTTTCTGGTTACCGCTTTCAAACCCCAAGTCTGAACAACTTGATATTATACAAACACCAGTTGACATAGAGGTCCCTAAAGAACTTCCAAAGATAAGTTTGGTAAAAACAAGTTTTCAAAAGCTAAAAAATCACCTTGCCAGTTTTGATAAGGTGGTGAAAGTAAGAACTACACTTGATGCAATAACTGAAGGGTCATGGGGTTTTGAACACACCAAAAAGGTTTTCAAAGAAAAAGTCATTCCATTTATAAATCGTTTACGGGTATCATTCAGAGATTTTGAAAATAGTCTTTATAGTGAACTTAATGAAGTTAAAACAGTGTTTAACCAAATGGAAGCTGCTGTTGATCAGTGTTTTGTTGACAATAAATATTTTGATATTTAAACGAAAGAAGTTTCTCTTAACAATGATCAAATCTTAGACCTTATTATTTGTCAAGATGTGATGAAAATTGTGATGCATGCTAATTCTATATCTGTTAATGTGCTACATGCTGATAATAAATGTCTTGTAAATGATAATCTTAAAATCGAGAGATTGGAGCAGGAAAATGATCACTTATTTAAACTTCTCTTATCTTAAGATATAGTTCAAATTTGTGTAAATTCTCTTGCTTCACATAATGATTGTCGTGAAATGCAACATTTTATTGATGAATATAATGAGAATCTAATGCTTAAGGCTGAGCTTGCCAAAAAGGGACAAATGGTTGAAAAGACAATTTTTGATGAAGTTGTACTTAGATGTTCACGACTTGAAAATCGTAATGTTAATCTTGAACTTTAATTACAACATCAAAAAGAGAGTTTTCTGAATAACAAACCGTTAAACAATCCAAATGCTCCTGAAATTTCGGAATTTTTTAAAATAAATGAATGGCAAGCTAGGCTAGATGCAAAAGATGTCTCAATTGCTAATTTGAGAATACATATTGAGAAGTTAAAAGGAAAGAATGTGGTTGAAAAAGATGTCTGACAGAATAATCCCAATGTGATTGCTCCCGGAATGTTTAAACTTGATTTAGTACCTCTAGCTCCTAAACTATTAAACAATAGGGATGCTCACATAGACTATATTAGGCACTCTCGGGAACATGTTGACACTCTTCGAGAAATAGTCGAACATGCTAGAGCACTAAGACCTTTAGATAGTGATTTAGACTATGCTTGTAAGATTGTTCAACGAATTCACGAGGTGCTAGTCTATGTTAAAGATACATGCCCTAGTTTAACAAAACCTACTAAGAAATTTGTGGTTGTCACACCATTGAACAAAAAAAAGTTAGGTTTGCAGAAGCTGCTACATCATCTAGTAACACTCAAAAATAGGCATATTCTCACAAAACACAAGATTCTAACAAACATGTGTTACCTTCTATAGGAATGAAGAGTTCTGCTAGTGCTAGCAGATCATAACCTTCAGGCAATACGAAGAACAATAGGATCTTGCAAACTACCAGTAGCAACAAGAAGAATAAGGTAGAAGACCACTCTAGGAGCGTTAAATCTAAGTCAAATAAAATGAATCGTATTATTGAACATGTCTGTAATGCGAATGTTAAGCATACAATGTTAAATGCGAATTTTGAATTAATTTATGTTAAATGTAAGGAGTGTATGTTTGATGCAAATTATGATGTGTGTTTTCTTGAATTTGTTAATGATGTGAATGTGCGTTCTAAATCTAAATCTGCTAAGAAGAGCAAAAACAAGAATATTTGGAAACCCACTGGTAAAGTGTTCACTGATATTGGATATAGGTGGAAACCTACAGGACGAACCTTCACTATAGCTGGAAATACATGCCCTTTAACTAGGATCATCTCCACTAAAGTAGTGCCGCTTAAGGAAACGACTTCAAAATCAGTAACTACACAAAATCCATAAATTAAGGTTGATAGAAAGAGACCCAAAATAACAAAATATGTAGGTTTGAGTAGCAAATCTAAGGTTGTAGAATCTAAGATTTCTAACATCTCGGAACCCAATCAATCTTGGGAATTTAATATTTCAAATGTTCCATCTACTTCTCTTGTCGATGTCAGGTTGTCCAAATTGTTTTATGATATGGACTTGATTGTCCAAGCATTATGACAAGTAAACCGCTTCACCTCATTAACTTTGTTTACAAATTTCTGGGTACTATTAGATTCGGAAATGATCAGATTGCAAAGATTATGTGCTATGGAGACTATCAGATGTGAAAAATTATGATTTCTCGAGTTTACTACGTGGAAGGGTTAGGTCACAACTTATTTTCGGTTGGCCAATTTTGTGATTCTGATCTTGAGGTTGCTTTTAACAAACACACCTGCTACATTCGTGACTTAGAAGGTGTTGATTTACTCAAAGGATCAAGTTGCTCAAATTTATGCACGTTGTCTTTGGAAGATATGATGTTGTCCTCTCCCATTTGTCTCTTATCTAAAGCTTCAAAGATAAAGTCTTGGTTATGGCATCGAAGGTTATCACATTTAAACTTTAATTATATCACTACACTGGCCAAACAAGGACTGGTTCATGGGCTGCCCAGATTAAAGTTTCAGAAGAATCACTTATGTTTCGCCTGTGCTCTAGGTAAAAGCAAGAAACACTCCTACAAACCCAAATCTGAAGAATCAATTTAAGAAAAACTTTATTTGTTGCACATGGACCTTTACGGGCTAATGAGGAATCAAAGTATCAATAGACAGAAATATATATTGGTTATTGTTGATCATTATTCTCGGTTTACATAGGTAAAATTTCTACGACCGAAGGATGAAGTTCCAGACTTTGTGATTAAATTTCTCAAAATGATTCAAGTACGTATGAATGCGAGAATCCAAAATATTCGAACAGATAATGGCACAGAGTTTGTCAATCAAACCCTAAGAGCTTATTATGAAGATGTCGGGATCTCACACCAAACATCAGTTGCTCGCACTTCATAACAGAACGGCGTTGTCGAAAGACAAAACCAAACTTTAATGGAAGCTACTCGCACCATGTTGATATTTTCTAAGGCTCCGCTATTTCTCTGGGCAGAGGCTGTTGCGACTGCTTGCTTAACTCAAAACCGATCATTAATCCAAAAACATCACTACAAAACACCATATGAACTTATCCATAACAAGAAACCCGACTTATATTATTTTCATGTATTTGATGTTCTTTGTTATCCTACCAATGATAGTAAAGATCTTGGCAAGTTGAAACCTAAAGCAGATATTGGAATCTTTGTCGGTTATGCTCTTGCAAAGAAGGCGTTTTGAATCTACAATAAGAGGACCCATCTAATCACTGAAACTATTCATGTGGATTTTGATGATCTGACAGCAATGGATTCTAAACAATTCAGTTCAAGACTCGAGCCTCAACTCTTGACTCCTGGAATAATCAGTCCAGGACTCGTACCAAACCCTCATTCTCCAACACCGTATGTCCCACCAACTAAGAAGGACTGGGATATTTTCTTTCAACTGATGTTTGGTGAATACTTCTCTCCTCCACCTAGTGTTGCTTCTCTAGTTCTTGCAGTTGTTACTCCAGTTCATGCTAATTCAACTGGTTCACCTTCCTCAACTCTAGTTGATCAAGATGAACCATCTCCAAGTACTTCACAAACTCCTCAAGAATCACAATCCCAGTTGCTTCTTTAGATAATGATCCTTTCTTCGGTGTTCCAATTCCAGAACTAAATTCTAAAGAATCTTCTTCAAGGGATGTTATTCCAACTAATGTGCACTGAGTGAATCAACCACCCAAACACCTTAGTAAATGGACAAATGATCATTCGTTAGATAATGTAATTGGCAATCCCTCATGACACGTCTCTACAAGACATCAACTACAAAACGAAGCCATGTTTTGCTATTTCGATGCTTTCCTTTCTTCCATTGAACCAGAGAATGAAAAGAAGCGTTGAAAGAATCATGTTGGATCAAAGCAATGCAAGAAGAATTAAATGAGTTCGAACATCTTGAAGTTTAGGAGCTCGTTCCTAGTCCAGATCGTGTCATGATAATCATTTTGAAGTGGATCTTTAAGGTGAAATTAGTCGAACTAGGAGGTTTTTAAAAAAATAAGGCTCGGTTAGTAGCAAGAGGATATCGTTAAGAGGAAGGGATCGACTTAGAAGAATCTTTTGCACCGGTTGCACGACTAGAGGCCATACATGTTTTCATTTCATATGCTGCTTACATGAACATGATCGTCTATCAAATGGATGTCAAGGAGACGTTCTTAAATGGTATATTACGAGAAGAGGTCTACGTCAGTCAACCAGACGGATTTATAGATCAAGATAACCCCAACCATGTCTATTGTGACAATCGTGACTTGAGCAGGTTAGTCAACCGTTAGAGTTTACTAAAGTATTTATATGTGTTATAATTGAGTGCGTATGTGACCTTATATTAGTATTTGATATCAATCAGTGATGCATGTTCATCTATTTGTGATTGAGTTATGTTTTTGGTAGCTATTTCATTTCGTTCACATTTTATGACAATGGAAATGATAGAATGATTTTATGCGTTATCGTGTTATTTGGTTAATAATTTGTAGTATGAGCGTTAAGAGAATATAGTGTATTTTTTAGGAATAAATTAAGTCTAGTGTTTAAATTAGTTAAGCATTGGTCTTTCTAAATTAGAAAAGTAATATATGAAATGAAATTTATAAATAGTAAGTTTATAACTAGTTTTTATTTAGAAGGTTTACTAAATTAATAAAGGGTTTTTATAAAAAAATAACAAAATAAGGGTAAATATACATTTAATAATAATTGAAAAAAAATAAAAATAAATAAAATATATATATTAATAGAGGCCGGTTAAGAGAAAAAAAAGGAAAAAAAAGAGTTTATATTAGTATTAGATAAGGATTAGGAAATTAGGTATAGCCTATAAATACAAAATCTAGTCCTCCTCTTCCCTTGTTTTTTTTGTTCGACCGAATCCCCAAAGAAGAGAAGAATTTTTTTTATCAAGAATCAAGTGTGTTGATCTAAGGGTAATCAGTTAAAGGTTTTAGGTATGATCTTCAATCCCATTCTTGTTTAATTCTTCTTATATTAGTAACATTAATTAGTGGAATTAGGGTTTCATTAAAATTCAGTAAATATGTTTAGATGATCATTAATAATCAATTAGGATGTAATTAATAGTGTTTGGATGCGTTTGGTTAGGGTTAGTTGTTGTTAAATTCGGAATTAAAACTGAGCAGATTTTTAGGCATCTTGTAAGAGTCATAACTTAGTCATACGGATAGCTTTTATTGATTTTATTGAGGCAGAAAATAACTACAAAGAGTCTACTTTCCAACCCCGTTGGTTTCATAAATTAAAAGTAAGTGGAGGTCAGTCAAAATAATTTTACAAGATTCGTTGTCAAATCTGAGTTTTTGGGACAGATTCTAGGTTGTGTTTGTGAGGTCAAAAACCATATCAAAACGTCTTTTTAATTGATGTGATCGCTACAGTAGCAAGTTCATGATGTGTATGATTTTTTAGAATTTTTGTAGAATTTTCTTAAGTGTTTAAATGGGTTTGAAAAAGCTAAACTTTTTGATGGTCGAATCAGATCCGAATCTGAGTACTTTGTGATGTTGAATTTTTATAAAATAGTTAGGCTCAATACTATTTTTTCTAAAAAAATTAGAGTGGTTCATAACCCATTGGGAAGGTAGAGAATGAAAGGGGGAAAGCTAATTTGATCAGTTAGTATTTTATTTGTGGTCATAAAGTGACTACAAAATTCTGCCAAAAAACTAGAAAACTCAAATAAGGGATTTAGGAGTATTAGGGTATAAGTATGGTATGGGAAGTGTGGTAAAGGGTTTATAATCAAAATATGAACATAGAAGTCCATCAATTGATTGTTACATCGTCTTGGGCATTTAGCCTAATCGCATGTAACATGTGTTGCATCTGGTGAGTTTCATAGTCCCCTTTTTCCATTTTTATATTAGGATGGAAATGACGCAAATGTTTTTGAAATGTTTCATTACTGTGATTATGTGTTTTAAATGCGTATGGAAATTACATGACTATTATATGACTATGTGATACATGTTGATATAGAATGGGATCGGATGATACGCCTAATCAGTATTATTTGTGATATTGATTGGGATTGGATGAGTACGCCTACTCAGTGTTTGTTATGGTACCATGGGATCAGATGAGTACGCCTACCTAGTGTGTAAATATGTTTTTGTGGTACATTCTGGGTGAGCTTGGTTGCTTATAGTGCCAGCTATTCTAAACCCGAATGTGTAATTAATTGAGTGAATGTAATGATATAATTTTGTTGCATGCTAGCATCGGTTCTTGATAGTTTATTATTGTCCTATCCTGTTTTGTTAATCGCAGTGAAAATGAGTTTAGTTTGTGTCTAAAACCTATGACTCTCACCAACATTATGGTTGACGTTTTAAGCATCATTTTCAAGTGAGCATCTTGAGGAAAGTGAAGTTAGGAAGCTTCGCTAGTGAGACCGTAGGCTTGCATGCAGAGTTTATCTCCTAGTTTTCTTTTCGCACTTTATTTGGATTGATACTTTGAATGTTTTAGGTTCTGGGATATTTTGTTTATGTCTTTGTATTGGCGTGACTCTTTTATCTCAATACAAGACCCCTTTTTCTTGTGTTTGGTATTGTCATGACACTTTGTGTCCATTTTTGTTTTATTTATTGCATTGTAGTTTTGTCTATTGTTGACACCATTGTGTTGTGATGATACCCATGACGTTACGCCTCGTGTTTCTGCCTTGGCAGGATGTGACCGATTGATATCAGAGCCAATGGTTATAGAGAAGTAGGTGGTTTAACCTAGACTATAACCTAGGAGTCCTTCATATAGTTGCATATTAGGATCTATATGTTTAGCTATCTAGGCGTTTTGTTTTCTTGCTTTTCTTTGAGTTTTATTTTGACCTACTAGCTACTCGATATCAAAAGATTCAGAAGAGGAGCCAATTGAGGAGGAGCCTTTCAAGGGACCAAATGAGGAAGGGTAGTTGAAGAGTCGGAAAAGGAGGCCGATTCAGATCTCCTATCGGATACTCGTAGCAGGTCTGGACCCGCAGAGTCGGGTGACTTTTGCAAAAGCAAAGTCAAACCCAAGTGAGGCCCAACATAAGTTTATCCTGTCTTTTACCTCGACACGGTGCTATCGATAATTTCTTTCAGTTACTATGTATTTTTGGGTGCTTCAAGACCGACGTTTTCTTTCTGTCGTTTTTGATTTTATTTTTATATAAATAAATATTGCTTAGATATAACATCGTTTCTGTGTTATATTGGAGTCGTTTAAGATGTACAATGTGGTATATGTGCATATATGTGCGTTATCATTGAGATGTGTAGTCTTGGAAGTAAGTACACGTGTGAAAGGATGCACTTATAATTATGGGTGGCCAACATAATTATAAAGGCATCACATACGTAGACTTGTGACCATGATAGCATTAATCGGTATTTGCTTGTTAGATGTAGTGTAAGATGTTGCATTATGTGCGGTTGTATTATGAATAGTTATGAAGTTAGTAAGTTTCCCTTCTATCTAACGTTTACGAATATCTTGGATACTTGTTATTGCTGCTATTATGATTATTGGGTTTGTTCGTTTGCTTAATACTTCGTTTGGATTTCTAACTTTAAGTTTAGCATCTCTTGCTCGTACCTATGTTAGTTCGGATATGTTTCTTTGGATATTGGTGCATTTAATTGGTTCTTTCGTTGCATTGATTACTCGTATGAGTATCAAAGTTTTCTTTTATGTACTAATTGTTCCTAACATATTAGTGCGGATCATTACTCTGTTCTTTATATATATCCTTTGGTTTTCGTAACATGTTGCAGCATGTTAGTACCGACGTTTTTTTATGGTTTTTCTTTTGATCGTGAGTACAGATGAGTCTCCATGTTCTTCCTTTTTGGTTCGTAATGTCTTTGTATGAATTTCTTTTGTGCATGTTGGCTTTACTTTTATTCTGACTATATGGTTCCTGGTGCTTTCTTTCGCTTTCAAATAATAAAATTAAGTTAGAGTCTTTACGGTATTTTGCAATCCCATTTGGTATTACGATGTCCCTTGTTTGAGTAACATATTTTATATTAATGTCGAATTATGAAAACCTTTTGAAGTATATCTTGATAGTGTTTGGGGAAAACTATTTTTGCAATGATTTTATGAATACGTTATGACAACATTTTTATGGCAATGTCTCTTTATTTTTTTAGAAATTATGTTTACAATAAATATTATGAAACAATATGATAATTGGGTAACTATCAAAACTATTTTTAAGATAATATTTATGAATATGATAATATTTTTATATGCTTATTTTTGATAAATTTTATTTTTATAAAAAGTATGTTTAAAGTAATTTATATGGGTAAGAGGCGATACACTGTTAAATAACTGTCTTTGGATTTTTAAATATTTTTAAAATGAATTTTATAAGGATTATATTTAAGACGATTTTTTATATTTAAAATGATTTTTTTATTTAAAACGATTTTCTTTATTGTTCAAAATGATTTTTCTTTATAAAAACAGTATCTAGTTGGTTCTTTCGAGTAAAGTCGATTATTGGTAGAAAAATTCTATCTTTCTCATTTATCAATCTTGAAACGTATTGTTATCCGATATGTGTTCCCTTTGTCTTGGTACGCTTTGTTGACTCTTTTGTTTGCGTTTCCTATCGGTATAGATGCTCTATCCTTTTCTTTTAAGGATTCTTATGACATTTGATTCGGATCTATTTGCACCTGTGAAACCCCTTATATATTTTCTAGCCCTTGATTCGATATTTGTTTGCATCCCTATTCGATAATTTGTAATCCTTAGAATTCGTTTGATATACATTTTATTCGTCCAATTCACTCTCCGTGGGGAGCACCTGTGTTGTTCAAGAAGAAGGACGGTTCATTTCGATTGTGCATAGACTATCGAGAGTTGGATAAGATGGCCACCAAGAAACTCCTCAGGATCAATGACTCGTTCGACCAGTTACAAGTTTCGCGTTATTTATCTAAGATAGATATTCATTCCGGTTACCATCAGTTAAGAGTACATGGAGAAGATATTCCCAAGACGGCATTTAGGACGCGATATGGACACTTTAAGTTTACGGTTATGCCTTTTGGGTTAACCAATGCACCAGCGGTTTTCATGGACTTGATGAAGCGGGTGTGCAAGCTGTATTTAGACAAGTTTTTCATTGTGTTTATCGATGATATCTTGATCTACTCGAATTCTAAGGAGGATCACGAGGTTCATTTGAAGTTGGTGTTAGAGCTGCTGAAGAAGGAGAAGTTGTTTGCCTAGTTTTCCAAGTATGAGTTCTGGCTACAAGAAGTGCATTTACTCAGACACGTGGTTAACAACAATGATATTCACCTGGACTCTAGTAAGATAGAAGCAATGAATAATTATAAAGTACCTAAGACGCCATCTGAGATATGATTGTTCTTAGGATTGGCAGGTTACTATCAACGTTTCATCGTGAATTTTTATAATTTTGCTAAACCCCTTCCTTCACTGATGCAGAAGAGTCGGAAGTATAAGTGGGGCAGGGAACAAGAAGAAGCTTTTCAGACTTTAAAGGACAATTTATGTAATGCGCCAATATTATCATTGCCTGATGGACCAGAAGACTTTGTAGTTTACTGCGATGCGTCGAATCCAGGATTAGGTTGTGTACTCGTGCAAAGAGGCAAGGTAATCACCTATGCATAACGACAATTGAAGATCCATGAGAAGAATTATAAAACACACGACCTAGAATTAGGAGAAGTAGTGTTTGCTCGTAAGACTTGGAGGCATTACTTGTACGGAACTAAAAGTGTCATCTATACGGATCATAAGAGTCTTCAACACATATTCGATCAGAAGGAGTTGAATATGCGTCAAAGGAGGTAGATAGAGTTATTCAGAGACTATGAGTGTGAGATTCGCTACCATCCAGGTAAGGCAAACGTAGTAGTTGATGCATTAAGTAGGAAAGAGTGAGTGAAACCTAGATGTGTACGAGTAATGGCTATGACCATTCAGTCCGGAGTTAAAAGAATGATTCTGGCAGCTCAGAGTGAGGCATTCAAGGAAGAGAACGCGCTAGCAGAAATGTTGTGTGGCTTGGATCAACAAATGGAAAAGAAGGAATATGAAGGTTTGTACTATACAGATAAAATATGGGTTCCTTTGATTGGTGATATAAGGACTATGATTATGGGTGAGACACACGCTACGAGATACTCTATTCACCCAGGAGCGGATAAGATGTATTATGATTTGAGAGTAATGTATTGGTGGCCAGGTATGAAGAAGGATATAGCTACTTATATTAGTAAGTGTTTGACTTGCTCAAAGTATAAGGATGAACATCAAGAGTATCGTCAGGTTTGATACAACTGCAGAGTTACCCGAGAGGGAAATGGGACAAAATCACTATGGACTTTATCACAAAGTTACCGAGGGTTGAGGATGAGTAAGTACGAGACGTTTGGGGTTATAGAAATAAGTTGACCAAGTCGGCTCATTTTCTCGTGACACGTGAAGACTATAGTATGGAGAAATTGTCAAGGCTCTACATGTCACACCCCGCCAAGGCGGAAACGCGAGGCGCAACAAGGAAGGGAATCCATCAATCACCAGTGTCATCTATATAGAGAAACTAAAAAATACATAAAATACAAGGTTTAGACACGTCTGTGTCATGAAATTAGCCCATAACACATCAACAGAATCCAAAAGGCGTTCTATACATTGAAATGATACGGTCAGTTCATGCCAATGTCTGACATGCAAACATATTTAACTATCATATACAACGCATAACACAATTAACATTCATCATCCTCAAAACAAATAACAAAATCTAGATAAATAAACTTCGGCCTGTCTGCCTTACAGTCAGCTAGCCTACTATTCCTAACTTTAACATATTCTGCTGAATACTGAAAATGATGCTTTTACGTAAACACAATGGTTTGTGAGAAAACACAAGTTTTTAGACACACATATTCAATCAGTTTCCAAAACAATTTAACCAATTCCTGTAATTATAAAACAATACGCTTGCACGGCAATTATGCTAACTAACATACAAGCTAACATGCAATTTAACCAAATCAAACACTCAAACACCAAGCAGATGACCTCAATGGCTCTTGGATTATACCAAATCCTTTTCCCTCTAGCTCAGGCCATGGATACCCGCAAGTAACCCTCCTGACTAGGCCACACATCAACATCACATCACATAACATGTAGCACATAACGCATATCAGTCACATAATAGTCCATGCATTTACACTAACACACAATTACATGAATTCAAGACATATTTCAACACTTGCATAATTTCCATCCCAAGTTTAAAAACAATTTAAAAAGCGGGACTATGTAACTCACCTGAATGCTCAAAACGCAGCTTCCAAATCTTATCACACAACTATACAAATAAATAAATACGGTTACACACGAACAAGCTAAAAGCTCTAGTCCATGTAACACACATATGATGGATGTCTAAGGGTGTGATTAACCATCATAGGTCACCCCGACACCATGCCTAACCTTAACCACTTCATTAGCTCATTATACTAGTTAACTACAATTTGTTCAAAAGTGCAGAATTTTAGTGTAACTTTAGCCTCTTAAAACCCTTACTTGCTGACCTTCATAAATTATACCAAAAATCACCTAAGTTTATTTATGAGTCTTTATAATACCTTGTGTTGTGTTCCCAATTACTCATTACATGTGCAACTATCCCAAATAAAATCAAACTTCAAAACTATCCCAATTCGGATCTGATTGCACACTAAAAAGTATGGCCCTAATTACCCTACTTAGACACACAATCAGAAGCTTTCCTTCTAGGGTTTCTTTATATACATATAGAACTTAATTACTGTAGATTGGCTAACCTTAATTCCACATTTAAGTTAGGGTTTTACCATCCTAAACATGACCTAAATCTGACCCGTATTTACTATTTTGACAACTTTTCTCGTAACCAATATTTAACCAAGTTCCAGAACTCCAAATCATTCGAGGCCAGAATTTTTGAAAAATAGACTCTTTGAACTACAATTTAGGCTTTTGAATCATATCAAAACACGTTTTTAACTCTAGATATCATCAGTTGAACACATCCCTAAATTCTGCTCAACTCTAAATCATAAATTAAAGCGATCTACCTCTAACCACTTACACCAATAAGATCCTAATTAAACCCTAAACATTCTAGGATGATTAAAACATCCTTAATTACAGAAGTTTTAAAAACCCTAATGATCCATCATATTAATTGTTACATGTTTTAAATAAAGATTAAACAAAAGCTTAATTGAAACATACCTAAACCTTGATTCTTCAAACACTAAATCACCAACTCGTTCTTGTTAAAAAAAATCTTTTTTTTTCTCTTGAAGGTTCGGCGATCACAAGGGTAGAAGGGAGAGAAAAAGTTATTTAGAGTTTTATTAGATTTGTATTTATACTAATAGAATCCTTATTGATATCAAATTGTTTCCTTTTTTTTCCTTTATCCCTAACCGGCCGAACACACCTTTAATAATATATTTTTTATTATTATTTTTATTTAATTATTAATTTACTAATTATTTTCATTACCTTAAGTTTTCATAAAAACCTAAGCTAATTTGAGTAAACCTTCTTATATAAACGCAACTTACCAACATTCTAAAAATAACTTTTCATTTTACATTTCGCTTTCTATATTTAGAAAGTCTAAACTAATTCGCCAAATCTCACCCACTTAACTTATTTCCATCATAATACATTTTCATAACGCTTAATCATAAGATCAATCAAGTATTGACGGTAGCATGCATGCTATGCGTCCCATTACTTTTCCTTAGCACTATTTCTCACGATCCTATGGAATACTTATCACTAAACACAAACACACTCAAAATGAGATGATCATACACCTTAAAACGATAGCATGCACCTATTCAAACCACTTAGCACACATAAACTACACATAACACACAAGAATCACACAAAATGAACTCTTAGTCATTTCTAAAGGTTTCACTAACCTGATTAAATCACGGATGTTATAGTATATCCTCCTTGAGGAAATCTCATCCCGAGATTTAACTAGCAGGCTCAACAACTCGATCCACGAATAACTATGGGTACTTAATCCTCATCTGGTCTTCGTGTTCCCTAGTAAACTCAGGACCACGTTTTGAATTCCACCTAAATTTCACAAGCGCTATTTTCCTACGTTTTAACTTCTTAATTTCTCGATCCATAATCTCTATAGGTTCCTTGACAAAATGAAGTATCTTGTCGACCTTGATCTCCTCCAATGGCACATGCAAATTAGCATCCGCCAGACACTTCTTCAGATTTGACACATGAACAAAAACAAAAAAAAAAAAAAGAAAAAAAAAACAAAACAAAAAAAACATAAAACAAAAAAGTGGGGAAAAAAAAATAAAAAAAAAAAAAAAAAAAAAAAAAAAAAAAAAAAAAAGGTGTCATGCACAATACCTCAATCCTCAGGTAACCTCAACCTTTAAGCTACAAGGACCAATCCTTTGAGAGGATCTCAAATGGTTTCCTACATAATCTCGTGCTAACTTAAACCTTCTTTACAAAACGCATTACGCCTTTAAAGGCGACACCTTTAATAATTCCCGTCACCCACCTCAAACTCTACGGTTTACGTCTCTTATCCGACATAGCTCTTTGATGTTCTCTCGCCGCTTTGAGCTAGTTTCCTTTTATCAATACCACTTATTTGTCGTCTCTAATTACTTAACTCAAGTCCAATCAATACTTGCCTCCTCTCCAATCTCTGCCGCATAACTCAGGCGACTCATACACTTCTACCAACAAGGTCTCAAACGGTGCACACCGAATGCTAGAATGATAAACTGTTGTTGTAAGAAAAACTCATGCTAATGGTGATGGGTCATCACCAACTACCAACAAAATCTCATAACGCACGCCCTTAACATATCCTCCAAAGTCTGTATTGTACGCTTACTTTGTCCATCCGTTTGAGGATGTTAAGTAGTACTCAAGTCTAATCGTGTCCCTAATGCTCTATGTACCGTTTGCCAAAAGTGTAAAGTAAATCGCTCATCTCGATTCGAAATAATCGACACGGGCACTCCATGACGTGCCACAATTACATCTATATATAATCTCGCTAACTTCTTTGTACTAAAATCCTTACGAATTGCTAGGAAATAAGCCGATTTGGTAAGTCTGTCGACTATTACCCATATCGCGTCATGCCCTCTGTCTGACATATTGTAACTTCGGTTATATAAGATCAGTAGTGATCTATTCCCACTTTACACTCTGGTTCTCGTTTGTTGCTATTAAACCCGAAGGCTTTTATTGATGCTAGCCTTTACTTTTTGCACAAGTTCAAACACTTTTACTACGTAGTAGTTAGCACTAATCTCTCTTCATTCACGGCCACCAATACATTTTTTTTTTTTTTTTTTTTTTTTTTTTTATCACAAAGGTCTGGTACATCTTATCCGCTCCATGATGCACAGAGTACTTAGACTTATGAGCTTCGTTCAAAATTACCATTCTCACATCACCTACTAAAGGAATCCATATCCTATCCATAAAATACAAACTTTCATCTTCCTTCCTTTCCATCTGCTGATCTAAACCATGTAGTCTTTCTGCAAGAATGTTCTCCTGTTTAAACGCCTCACTCTGGGCTGCCAATATCATCTCCTTCACTCCAGACTGAATGGTCATAGCCATTGCTCAAACACGTCTAGGTTTCACCCGTTCCTTCCTACTTAACGCATCAGCCACCACATTTGCCTTACCAGGATGGTAGCGAATCTCACACTCATAATCACTAAATAGCTCGATCCACCTCCTTTGGCGCATATTTAACTCCTTTTGGTTGAAAATATGTTGAAGGCTCTTGTGGTCCGTGTAGATGACACTCTTCGTGCCATACAAGTAATGCCTCCAAGTCTTAAGAGCAAACACGATAACTCTCAATTCTAGGTCATGTGTTGTATAATTCTTTTCATGAATCTTCAGTTGTCTCGATGCATAGGCGATTACCTTGCCTCTTTGCATGAGTATACAACCTAGTCCTTGATTCGATGCATCGTAGTAAACTACAAATCTTCAATTCCGTCTGGTAACGATAAGATAGGAGCATCACACAGATTATTCTTCAAGGTTTGAAATGATTCTTCCTCTTTTTCGCCACACTCGTACTTTTGGTTTTTCTGAGTTAGCTAAGTAAGGGGTTTAGCAATCTGGTGTAAATTGTGATTTGAAACGCCTTATAATAAGCCAGCTATCCAAAAACGGTCGAACTTGCGACGACGTTGTAGGAGCTTTCCAATTCTTTACCGCCTCTATTTTACTTGGGTCCACGTGTGTAACATTCCGTATTTTCAGGTCATTTACAATACTATTTAATTTCACTATTTATTTATTTTTTTCTCGTACGCGTTCACTTTTAATTTTAATCGTTAAGCTAAATCGCGTAGACTGAAAATGATCATACAATGTAAACATGATTTACAACAATTAAATGTTTACATCAAGAAGTTGTTATATGATTATTATGAGATATTTAATAACTTGTTCTATCTTATTTTTATTGGTTACGTTAATTGCATACGTTTCACGATAAACATGCGTTTAGGTACCGGAAGTTCTAAAACATAACTAGCCTAAACAAATACTCCACGATTATACCAATTACCCAAAATAACAATATAACATCACATATTATATAACAAATGCCGAAAATTTTAAGGATGAGACAAGACTTTTCAAAGTTTACATCTTTTAAATAATATCTATGATACTTATAAAGATATTTATGAAATAAATTCTTACACCTTTTACCAACTTGACTTGTTTAACTAAACTAGGGTTAGAAAGTAACCATGGTTAGGTTAGTAAGATATTTTGACTATAAATAAGCATGCATGCATGAGAAATGTTTACATACTCTTATACTTAACAAAATTTCATTTTCTTTCTCTCTTTTACTCCCCTAGCTCACGCTCAAATAAGCTTTAATACCCATTCCACACTTTGATTTTCTAAGAGATACACCCTTTACACAACATACTTAAAGGTTTCTAAGGTGTTTGCAACAAGCTTTTGGTTCATTCATTTGCAAGTATTAGAGAAAAAGTAAAGATTAGGTTTGGAAACCTATTTGGGTTTAAGCTTGAAGCTTGGTTTTCAGTCCTAAACACGGGGTTTTAGCATTATGTTACATCCTATACATCATCAATAAGGTTTTTCTTATTTCCTTTATACTTTTATTTCTTTTGATTTTATGTGTTACATTGTTAAAATTATAGCCCATAATCACCACTAAGACTTTCAATATGAAAATATGAGTTATTATTTATGTGTATGATTATATGCATTATTCTTATATTCATATGGTCTATTTACCATGGAAAAGTAAAAATATAAGTTGTTAACATATGGATTAAGTATCTAAACATGTTTTAGGTTAAAATTAGGGTTTTATAATGTCTTCTTAATCTTCACATGTGAAAATAATGAAAGTTAAAAGGTTAAACTTGTTACAATGAATTTACAAGGATATTAGGGATTGATATTGGATTATTATAAGTACCAATATGTTATATATTGTTATTAGTTTTTTTATTAAGTAAACTATAAACTAATTAATACATAAACAAGGTTTTCAAACATATTTTGGAAAATAAATTTTAGGGGCTGTTTTGTAAATTTAAAATTTAATATATGTTTTTGATTTTTTAAAAATCACTACATGTACAAGGTCGAATTGGGTTTCATTAAGAACTCGAAAAAACGATTATTAAACGAAGAAGTTACTGCCATTTAAAGTTTAAGATAGTTAATACTTTTATAAAACAATTTTTATAAAAAGTACTATTCACCACAAGAAAACTTATACCTTTATAACATCCAGAATATGTTAAAAACTTTTCTAATTACGAGAACCGTGCTCGAAAGAATCGTTTTGATAAAAACGGAGCTTAAAAACGAATTAGTTATCGCGATTACGAGTTTACGCTAATTAAAACGGTCAAAGAGCTGTTGTGGACAGTAATTTTACTAGTCATCGCAGAATCTTAAAACTTAAAAATGTAATATTTTGATTCGCTAGTCTTACTACGAAGACCGTGGGACGTAAGGAACGCGAAGACAAGCATCGGCTTAAAACGACCACATTAGGTAATTTTTACGTAAAGTTTATTTATAAACGTTTTCACTTTTTAAATTTTATTTTATTAAATCGATTAGTCGTGGTGATTTATCTATATAGATATTTTGATGTGGTTATACAAAGTGCTTATATTACTTGGGATGTTTCATAATGGAGGCACTCTTCGGTGGCGTTATCGACGTGTTGTTGGATTTACGATTTTAAAGTTATCCTAGGTCCTCGTACGGTTTCATGTCAGGCTCTTTAATTATGATAGCCCCCGAACGATAGTACGCTATAACAACTATAAGATTATATTCATTGTTATTAATTAATTGTACTTGGTACTTTACGACCCATATTTGCTTTAGTTGCTTTCGGATATTCGTGATATCATTTTCTGCCATTTACCTGATTATTTCATCACTAACTTTATAAGGACGAAGATTAATAGCCTCGCTTTTACTTTTGTACATGCTGTATAACCAGTGATGGGATTCATGCTTGTTACAAACTATTTTCACATACTCGTTTTATCTATATTACAAATATGTTTACTTTTCAAATACTTGTGAGTTCATAGCCCCCATTTCTTTTCTCCTTGTTTTATTAACTCTACGGGTGTGGAATTACATGTTTGTTTTTACTACGGACACAAGTGTTTTCTGTTTTAATCTGGATCTATGCTTTCCAGAATTAATGCCTGTATATATCATTGACTATAGTTACC
The DNA here is from genome assembly GCA_026074375.1 of Tanacetum coccineum. Classification (NCBI taxonomy): domain Eukaryota; kingdom Viridiplantae; phylum Streptophyta; class Magnoliopsida; order Asterales; family Asteraceae; genus Tanacetum; species Tanacetum coccineum. Next base: position 54,092 of record BQNB010023635.1, read on the forward strand.
ACTATTGCCAATTAAGTCCTCCCCCTACTACTATCATGAACCGTTAATTGCTATTGTAGCAAGCGCGAGTGTTGTGGATAGATCTATCGGGACTGACAATCCCCACCTGGCATTTCTGGTCTCAGTTGGACCTGGTGCATTGAACATTGTGATACTTTTAGGTTGTTGGCAAGCATCTATACATTTTGGGGCACAATACTAGTTAAGGCTTCGGGGTCATGAGCTTAGTGCAATAATACAAAGTGTTGGACATGATGAATGTGTTTCTCTTGTCTACCTTACCTATTTTGGACTATGGAATACGTACATAGTCTGCTATTACTTGTTTTGGACTTCGGAATACGTACTTAGTCCACCATTTACTTCGATCTTGTGGTCCACTACTGAACATTACTAGATTTATTAATCTCGACTTGGATTTCGGAAATATCACTTTTAATTGCTTGTAACGCGGGGGGGGCGGGGATGCTTTTCTTCTCAAATATTTCTTAAATTATTTCAATACTATTTTTATCTAAACCTATGAATTCACCAACTTTATGTTGACCGTTTTTGCATGTTTTTCTCAGGTTATTATTTGCTAGTGGAGCATTGGGAGCATTCGAGTCGCGCGGATATATTTTTGAACGCATAATAATTTGAGTACCATTAAATAATTTGTAAACTCTGATTTTAATATATCAAATGTAAAATTTATCTTAAAACATCTCTTTTGAGGTCGTTTTCCGTGACTTGTGTTTTGTGCCCTGAAGTAGCACCCCAATGTTACCATTCCGCTGCGTTGTACCAGATTTTTGGGGGTGTTACAACGTGAATACCACTCTGGTTAACCACGTGTCCAAGGAAATGCACTTCCTGCAGCCAAAACTCGCACTTAGAAAACTTCGCATACAACTTCTCCTTCCTCAGTAACTCTAACATCAACTTCAAGTGCACTTCATGCTTTTACTTCGTCTTTGAGTAAAGATCAGAATGTCATCTGATGAAGACAATGACAAACTTATCTAGATACGGTTTGCACACCCGGTTCATTAAATCCATGAAGACCGCTGGTGAATTGGTTAACCCAAATGGCATAACCGTAAACTCAAAATGTCCATATCTCGTTCAAAATGCGGTCTTTAGAATGTCATCCTCATGAACACGTAGCTGATGATATCCTGATTAAAGATCTATCTTAAAGAAATAACACGCTCCGTGTAGATGTTCAATTAGTCATCGATCCTAGGGAGTGGATAACGATTTTTTATTTTGTTCAGCTTCCCAATTAGTCGATTATCACATACGAAATGAGGCCTCTTCTTCTTTACGAATAATTTGGTGCTCCCCATGGCGAATGGCTAGGTCGTATGAAACCCTTGTCTTGCAACTCTTGAAGTTGCTCAGACAATTCTTGCATTTCTGAGGGCGCCAACCGATATGGAGACTTCGCGACCGGCTTCGCTCCAGAAACTAAGTCTATACGGAACTCAACTTGTCGCTGCGGTGGTAGCCCCAGCAAGTCTTTAAGAAACACATTAGTAAAACCTCGCACCACATGTATATCACTTATCCTAGGTTCATCTACCTTAGCGTTCATTAGGGCTTTGGCGACTTTCCAAATACGTTCCCTATAAACTCGAAGTATCCCACCCTCTTTTATCGGTATCTCTACTTCCTTCTCATGACACACTATAACAGCCTTATTCTTGGACAACCAGTCCATCCCTACAATCACATCAAAACTTCCATGACCCAGCGGTATCAAGTCTATAGAGAACAAGGAATTTCCTAGTTCTAGTTTGCAATCACGAATAGCCCTATTAACTTCTACACTCTTACCATCAGCTATTTCTATCGCATAACCATGGTTTACAATACAAGGTTCTACATTTAGAAAAGGCGTAAACTTAGTAGAAATAAAACTAAAATCAGCTCCAGAATCGAAAAGAACAATAGCAAATTGATTATTTAGAGGAAATGTACCCGTCATAACTTTAGGATCCTGAAGCGCCTCTACTGCATTTCCATTAAATGCCTTTCCTCTTGCTTGGTTTCCATTGTTTTGGGTGTTCTTGTTTCCCTCCAAAGCCAACAGGTTCCTTGCCTGTCCAGTTGCTTATTTCCACTTAGGGCAATCATAGCGAAGATGGTCAATACTCCCACATTTATAGCATGCCTTTTGATTCTGCACCATCTTCACCGTATTTACAGGCGCCACTTGCCTAATCAGTGCCTAACACTGTCTCGCAAAATGACCCGGTTTCTGGCTGTTATAGCACAACTTACAAGGTGCATTCTCCGGGTGAAAAGTATAACACTTAGCACACTTAGGGTATGTGCTCACATTGTCTTGATACGATGTACACATCGTTGATTATACTTTTCGGTATAGTAATCGAGCGACTCTAATTATAGGTTGTGATCGCGTTTGTGGATTTTCGTGTTAGACTTTATTGTTGATCAATAGCTTTTGATCAAGGTGAGTTCATAGCCTCGCTTTTAAAGTTTTCAATGTTTTTAACTCTGCGAGGGGGATACATTTCTTGTTTTGTGAAATTGAACGCAAACGGTTTTGATACTTGAATATGATTCATTCACTACTGAGTATATGCCTTTTTCTGTATGACTGTTAGTTACCATGTGTTGGTAAGCGCTAATGCATTAAATAGATCTATTGGGTTTGACAACCCTGTCCGAGGTTTGAACCCGTTGGGACCACCCTGTCAAACGGACATTTTATAGTTAGTATTAGGAGAAGTGACATACTTCCCAAACATAATTTCGTCCTACGGGATGAATGTGTTAAGTTTCGGTACACGGGCTCTTTAGTTGGAAATCACTATTTTTATAACTTGACTTACGAGCCAACGTTATACGTTTTGTGGAACCCATAATATGCGTTTTATGTGTTAATTGTAAACTCTATGAATTCACTCAGAGTTTTGTTGACTTTTTAAGCATGTATCTCAGGTTAATTGCTGTTGATGGCTAGATGGGACGGAACAAGGATATCAAGGACGGTGTCTCGGTGAAGTAGTGTCGTAAACTAAACAAGTGTTTTAGAAATCAAGTCGTGTTGTGACTTTTAGAAATAATTTCTATAATGGTATTGGGACCTATGTAACTCTGATCTTTCTAATAAATGAAATTGTGTTTTATAAACGTATCTTTGAACGTTTACTAGGACTCGTGTGCATGTATTGTGAAGTAGCACCCCAATGTTGTATTTCGCTGCGTATCGTAGTTTGGGGGTGTTACAGAGTGGTACCAGAGCACGAGTTGTAGTAAACTAAGTCGTTTTACAAAACTTGGACTATAACCGTTTTTGATAAATTTTCACGAGTCTTTCACCGTTGTCTGATATCCGCGCGCGCATTGTTCCTGATTCTTAGAAGCCTTATGTGGTATATATTTGATTGCATATTATGTGCGTAACAAGTGGATGACACTTGGTATAAGTAATGATTATATATATGTATATAGGTATATATACGGCATCCGTTCTATTGAATACGATTATATATCTTGATATTCGCTTCTTGCGAAGACTTTAATTTCTTTAAACATTTCGATGTGATATGATAAAATTATTTTGATACGTGATGAAAACATCGTTGTTATACGATTATCTTCGAAACTTTTTCGCGACTTTAGTTTTCATCTTTTGGTGATGTTGATTCGTCATAGTTTGTCGATCCCATTGGGTGATTTATAGTTTGACTTCGAGTTTGAATACTCTTCTTATTGATTTGGAATCACATATGTTGTTTCGTAATTTATCGTTTTGAGATTTTCTGGTTAAAGGGAGTGCGACATTTATATGTCATCCCATGAACCCTCATTGTTTTGGGAAGACGACTATTAACTTATTTTCGCGTAACGCGTCGTTTGGAAACGTCTATCTTTGGAGCTTTCGAATAAAGTTGGTGTGTACGCGTTTTAATACTCCCGTATCGACCTCTACTTAGTAAGTCTTGAAACGTTTGGGTCTGGAAACCCATGATTTGATGTGTTCTAAAGAGTGTTAAGTCATTTGGTATGGATTTGTATTGCCGTTTGGAGGAATTAAAATGGTGTTTGGTTGGATTTCAAAATGGATTTTACGGCAGTCTATAACTAGCAGGTTGTGGGGTTGATTGTGAATTATTTGTGGTCTTACGGCACCTAGGAAATCCAATTGATATGTTGGTACATGTTTAAGGTGCATGTGGTTCTTTGGATAGGGTCATATCTCCTCTGGATGAGTGAGATATCGTCGTTTTACTAAAACTAGTCAAATCTGGTATGCTGTTGGGAAAAGGAGTATAACTCCATATTTTTTTTTACTTTTCTAAATAGAATGATGGTACCTGTAAAAGACTCTTAGGGCTATCACCTCCAATTGGTTTCACATCAAAGCATCTATAAATTTCAAATTACGCTCATTTTTGTAAACTACAAAAAATTGTCAAAATTTCTTTGGGGACTGCTTTGGAATAGCAACTTGTTGGGTATGTTTCAAAATGTTTTTGGTCTATGAAGACCTGGTAAATTTAACAAGGATGTAGAGAAACATCTTTGGTACATGTAAGAATTCGGATGGAGTCATATCGACGCCCGACGAATGAGATATCGCCGAAATGGCGAAACTAGTCAAAAATTAAGACCAGAATTTGAATGAGTAATAAATTCAAAAACTTATATAGCAACATCTAAATATGTAAAACTGTAAGTTCTAGATATTGAACAAACTTAGATTTGAACAGTCGTTTCAGCTTTTGCGGACGCACATTTAGGGATCTCGACTTGTGAGTGGAGGATAAAATTGGAAAATGGCGATTTTGATAAATAGGGGCAAAATGGTAATTTCACCTTGGGTACAAAACTTTCTGGGCAGTGGGCCCTATGTTTCTGTAATTTAGACTCGAAATGCATTTCCTAGACAAAAACTTCATACTTTTATCGTCCACGGACTAGTAAGTAGGAGGATTTCAAGATTTAGGTTTATTGGATTGAGGTTATTTTTGCCTCATAGTTTTATCTTATCACCGACGTGGTAATTGTGCATTCTTTAGCTATTACTTTCGATTTAGAACTCTAGGAGAGTTCATGTATATGTAGTTTATGTATTGGAAACTTAGAACCGTTATGGTTGGATATACTGGCTTTAAAAGCCAACGGTGTATCCCTTTTTGGAAAAGAAAAAAAATGTTGGTATGTATGTATGTTATTCTCGGCGTTGCTAATACAATTGTTGTAATTGTTCTCGGTTATGAGTTAGGAGGAGGTGTCATTGTATAGGTCATACTATGAGTAAAGCTTGGAGGTCGTGGTTACCCCCAAGGCACTCGGCTTGTGAGAAATGGATTTGACCCCGAGCGTTGGGTGACTTCAATTGGCAAATCTTTCGCATGTGTATGTTACTGGCTTGCATAGTCCATGATTGGGTATTATTTTTAAGAGTTGTTGTGACAATTGACCAAACTGTATTTAATGTTGCTTTGTGAATTGATAATTTTAAAACTGTGAATTGCAATAATGAGTTTGTGTGTTGAACAAATATCGTTGCACAAATTGTACTGACTTTGTTGTATAAATTGTTTGTGTAAACAATGGAAAATGTGTTTTCAAAATTTCATAAACTGACCTTGTGGTGTCACATAATCCTTTGTAAAAAATTTAAAATTAAAATTTCATAAACTGTCCCTATGGTGTCAAATAAAATTTTCTTTTCAAAAAAAGGAAGGTGGTGCTATCTTCTTTTCGTTCTTTTGAAATGATTTGATTTTTACTATTCAAAAATTTTCTTGGAATTAATTTACGCATGTAGCGAATGGAAAAGAAACGTTTTGACGAGGAAGGACATGATGTCGTTTGGTCCTTAATTATGCATAACTTGATTAACTAAGCATAATTTAGGAAGAACCACGCTATGTCGGATAAATCATCACCCTTAAAACGCTTGGTAATTAAGATAAATATTTGGGTCAAGCTTCCAGAAGGAGAAAATATTTTTACCCTGCTACGGATTCTTATGCAAGTAACCCTATTCTTATCGACTGCATGGATAGAGTCTCATGCGATTCATTATGACCGAGTCGTTCTGAAGCGAAAATACCTACGGTATTATTCAGAACAAGTGTGTCTAGAAAGGAGTGATGTTTAGTTTGTAGTATTTAGGAACGATGATTATTATGAAGACGTGTTAAGACCAAATATAGTCGGTGTGCTAGTAAGCGATGATAAATTTGAGCTATCAAGGGTGTGAACCTGATACCGACACTGAGAAGGAATCTTCTTGGAGATGTAAAGATTCCTAAAGAGGGTGGAAGCTGAGATGGTTAGTCCCGAGGTGAGAAATGGAGAAGATCTCTCCTATATAGATGTATGACGCCTTAAATGTATCAACTGATGTCCGTAAAGAAGACTTCTTTCCCCGAAATGGAGTGTAGTGGTAGTGTAGTCGTGAGTATACCTGATGACGTCAAGGATTTTAATGAGACACTATACGATACTTGACCTACGGTTATGTGTAGTGGCCCTTACTCTGGGAGGTGACGACCCAAGGGCGTAAAGAGTGGCGAATTGATTGAGATTCTAGCTAAATGGTAACGTCCGTTTCCCTTACTGGAAGAACAACCAAAATAGCCAACGTCTTAAGTCGAGCGGTATTGAATTAGGAGTGTGAGTATTTCGACCTGATGATTTGATTCATCAATGATGCTACGCAATGAGATGGGACCAAGCCAACGATGCTCGTCACCATGAAGAAACATTGAAATTATTGATTTTTGTCGAACGAGCAATAAGTCCATGTTGCTCATTGTTTTCTTAATTGATTATGAATTGTCATTTGACATTATGTGTTATAGCGGGATTGTCATCGCCGAATTATGTGGAATATGTGTTATATGAGTTATGTGCTTTAAATGGTAGTGAGCGTTCATGTCACTTTTATGTGGCCAGTGATGCGGTTTAGGATGTAAGCGAATGGGTGTAATCGCCCAAGTGAGAGTTTAGGACATAATAAGGTGAGTGGACATTGCCAAAAGTCTTGTTGACGATTGGCTTGAACTACCCATGAGAATGAATGTAGACCAAATAGAATTAGCCGTGTTTATGTTGGAATTATCATCGAGGTGGCTTGAATTTGTGGCAAGCTCGATACGATGAGGAAAATGTGACCGGAGGGGTATAAACCTAAGTGTTAGAATGAATAATTATGCCGAAAGCTCCAAAGGAAAGCGAATATGATATGTAATAATAGTCGACAATGCTTGGTTAAAAGCGGGCATGATGAATGCCATAGTATGATGCCAATTCATCGAGTCATCATGTAAAAGATGGCGAGCGTACAATAGGTATTTATGTGATTATGTGGGTATGTGTAATAATGTCGTAAGGTGATTAGGAGATCTAATGTGTTTTAGATTATTTTTCATAACCGGAGGGGCATTATTGAACGAGACCGGAATGGCGACATGTGTATTTTGGATTTTGGATAATGATGAGTATTTTGATTTGGGTAATGATATATA
>BQNB010023636.1:0-2500 GCA_026074375.1 Tanacetum coccineum
CTGAATCTATTAACTTTTGATGAAGTGGCTGAGATTTTTAGTTAGTTTTTTTTCATCATGTTATGTTAGTGATTTGGTTTTATTTTGTCGAATTGTTAGAATTTTAATATTTGATTTGTGATTATTGGGGTGTTTGGGAAATTGTTCAATTTACTTAACTACTACTTACGTTCTACAGTAATTTTCTTTTTTTTTCTTTTTATTATGTAGTGATTGTTCACTGTTAAAAATAATTATTGAATTTGTCCAAGTTTATCATTTTCAAATCTTAAAAAAAGAATAAGAAATATCATTAAAAACGTGTAACCGCTTAAAGCATCATTGTAACGGCCTCCAATAATTATTAAAAACGTGTAACCACTTAAAATAATTACTATCAATAATGATTATTAAAAATGTGTAACCGCATCCATAATATAAATCCACACAAACCATTTCATATCTCCCACACACAAATATTTTTTGTTACAGAAAAAATTATCTCTCAATATACCATCGCTTTCACTCCTCAACTCTTACTGGTACTTACTAAAGAGATTCTTTATTTTTTCGTTAGAAAAACGCTTAGCCGGATAACATTTGCTCGCCGCAAAATATAGTCACAAGGTACCCGCCGCCGCATTGCGCGGGTACCCGGCTAGTTTATAAAGAAACATATAAAAATGCAACGTTAAGAGTGTGTTTGGCAGATAGTTTTTAAGAGCATTTTTTAGCAATTAGCATTTAGCATTATTAGTACAAAGTTCATTTGAAAAAAGCAGTTAGCATTTATAGAATTATAAAAACGCTAATTTCTCAATGCTTTTTAAACAAACATTTAGCATTTAGCATTACGTCATTTTACACATTAAAATTACAGTTACAGTTATTCTACCAGACACTTATATAAATTAAACTGCTACTGCTACTGCTAATTGTTAATTCTAACTGCTTACTGCTAATTGTCACTGCTAACTATTACCGCTAGTGAAATATACAAAAAAGTGCACATGACTGCTACAACTTTTTACCATATGTGTATGCATATATAAGAAGAGCTGAGTTATGTTGTAAACTCTTATTTTGGTAAAAAAAAAAATGACTAACGCATTTAGATCGTCCATTTTATTTGATTAAAAAAGACAAGATTTAAATTAAAAAAACATGAAGCGACCAAAAGTGTAAATTCACTCAAAACTCACCTCAACCACTTCATCATTATCTGTAGAGGTGACAAATCTTGCCCAAATTGCAATTAATGGGTGCTTTTTGGCATTTTTGTACATTTTAGTACGTTTTCATTCGTTTTCATACGTTTTAGCGATGTTTTAAAACCCGGTTTTTTATCGACCCGGTTTAGTAGCCAGTTCACCAGGTCACCGGTTCAACCGTCGGGTCAAAGCGGTTCTACACATATATATTTTCTTTTCCTATTTACCATGTAGTGTTATATGATCTCGTTATTTATTTGACATCACTCTTACGTTCATTTGAACCGATGAAAGAGATAAAATCTTTACCAATAACCTTTAGTTTTTATGTTCTATATCTATATAATAATAGAGTAGTAAAAATTTGCAAAAACAGTCAACTTGCGATTCCAAGTTATAATAAAACTATATTCATTAGTGCTTTAAGTTAATTTTAACTCTATTTAGTGTTCTATAAAATTTTAACTAACATTACATCTCACCACTTCAATTTATCAATTAAATTTAGAATGGTTTACGGAAAAGAAAAATGTTTATGTTAAATGTTTTTTACAAAAAAACATGACCCCCGCCGAGTTTATCAAACCGTGTCCACCTGGGTCGACGAAAACCGACGATTTAATCCGGTACTCAAAGTAGCAAAAACCCGGTCACATCCGGCCCGGTCTCTCAACCGGTTCCCGGTTCAACAGTCCGGGTCAACCCGGTTTTTAAAACATTGCGTTTTAGTCCGTTTCATACGTTTTCGTATGTTTTTATACGTTTTCATACATTTTCGTCCGTTTTCTTACGTTTACGTTCGCTTGTTGTACGTTTTCATACGTTTACGTTTTCATTCAACCAAATACTCCATCTGTCTTAAAATAAACGCTCGGTTTATTTTTGAAGTCTTATTTTTTAAACTTTAACTTTAAATATTTGTGTGGGTTAATAGACAAATAAGTTACTAATGTTTGGAAAAATGTTCACCTAAGTTACTATAGTTTAAAACGTTACAAATAAGTTACTCAACCTTTGTCACTGATTACATAAGTTACTATCGTAGTTTTAACCTTTTACTACAGGTTTTTTTAGAACGACAATTTTTTGGACGTTATTATACGTATTCATCTGTTTTTATACGTTTTTTTTTACACTTTTGTACGTTATTATATGTTTTTGGACGTAATTTTACGCTTTGATATGTTTTCATACCTTTTCTTACGTTATTATACGTTATTATACGTTTTCATACGCTATCTTACGTTTTTATACGTAAAAAATGTATAAAACATAAAAAATGTATAAAAACGTAAGAAAACGTATAGAGC
>BQNB010023636.1:12500-33080 GCA_026074375.1 Tanacetum coccineum
TGGAAGACATGAAACTATAAGATATACAATGAAGCGCCTATTCAAAACAAATACGCATAACCCACAAAAACTACATCGACTACTAAAAAAATACTAGTTTGACTAGGAAAAGTCAAAGTATCTCTAAAATGAGAAAGAAGGCATACAAATGGGAAGCTAAGAGGATCTCTAATGTACAACAAATTTGTGTAGGTGAACTCTATGTAGAACAATCTTTTATGAAAATGTTTGAAAGAATCACCTTCAGTTCGTCTTCTTCTGATTTTCTGGTTTTGATCGGCTTACAAGCAATCTAAATGTCCATACTCCCAACAGAGTCGCTTCAATGGGTGCAAGCCAATAAACAATTATATGCTCCTTTGTAATATGAGCATCGAAAGCATATGCCCATCCAATTGCCTAAAAAAATACCAATTGTCAATACATACATTTCAAGACAAAAGTTGACCGACTATCAGTGTCAAACAGCCACAATTGACCCGTTTAAGTCTAGATGGGAATACGTACAGCAGCCGGATTCATGCATCCGCCGGTTAAATCTGATCCGAGTATATGAAGTGATAGTTTTAAGATGCTACTAATCCATGTCTTTCTAAAGAAACTACCACGGATGTTTCTATCAAGGCCGAGTGTGATCAGTACGTGAGTGAATGTCAATAATCCTTCTGTTAATGCACCTTGATGAAGGTTGATCACTAGCTCTGGCCCTCGCCATATTTCAGGAAAGGTTGTAAGGATAAGCTTTACCCCGATGATAGATCCAAACACCTGATAATCAGCCATAAATGTGGGCAAAGTGAGAACAAAAAATCTGATTGTTAAGATAAAATTTGCAAGATGCGATCAACTAGAAGAGTTTCACATAACTGTTATGCATTATGACATTCGATTATGTGATAATGTATGCTAAATGAAAGTAACAAAGAAACTTAAACATATATAATGGCTCTTCAGAAACATCATTGTACTACCTCTATGGCTCTATCCAAAATTAACGATAACTACAAATTCTTTTTTTTTATTCTACTTCCACATCTCCCCTTTTTTCACTTATTTTCTAGGAGTTTTTCAGAGTTTCTAACAGAAAATTAAAAAATCCACATTGGGAGTCTTTATAAACGATTGCCTATTGTAGAGCTTAATAAAGCTTGTCATCCACTTAACTCAATAGAAGATCATATTCACGTAAGGCCCATAGATGGACTTCTAAACATTTTTCCTCTAGTCAAGCTTTGTCTTAATCATTGTAAAAAGTCCAACGCATCATTTATTCAGAACATTAGGAGAACTCTCAACACAAGACACAAATATAAAACCAAGAAGATTAGTGATCTCGTATCTCCGTAATTTCATATATTCTCTTAATAATCACATTTGTTGCAGCTAGTATTGAATTCAATCATATAATTACAAGCAAAAGTAGGTCATCCTAGATACTAGTTATTGCAATTGATAGTCGTAACAACTAACAACACACATCCGAGAACAGCCTAAGGAGGTGTTTGGGATTGCTTATTCCAAAATCAAAACTCCTGCACTTCTTTTATTTTAAAAGCAACTCTAGTGCTACATATCTCGGCCTTCAACTAATCAAATAAAGAGTGTGGATAAGTACTCTCAAACAACCTAAAAACTACGTATACGTTGTATCAAAACACAATACAATGATACATATGATAAACATTTTTAGTAAGCATATACCAATTTCTAAAAAGATTAAACCATATAAATCGGCTAAAAAATTCACATGTAAATTAAACAACTCTGAAGTGGTCACGCCAACCTCAAGAAAAAGGAGGGTTTTACCCGGTTTGAGTCTGCGTGGCGGTAGGGTCAAACCGCTTTGATTAGTCGGCCAAAATATCATAAATCATGGTTACCCAAAATTCATAAAAAAAACCAAACAACATCCTAAATATACAAACAAACCTGAAAAGGGATTCTTGCAAGATTGAACAGAAACACAAGAAAGGTCCCATTAACAGCAGAAGTAAAAACAACAATAGGATTATAAGCACCACCATTGGAAAGCTTAACCAAATAAGCAAACAAAAACATATTCACAACAGAAAAACAACACCTAAAAAACTCAGAAGCATGACCATTATTACTCAACCCAAATACATTATCAACAATTATCCTTATTGTCACGCTTGCCCAAACCCACATGAAAGATAATATTGTATCTGTTATGACCAACTCCAACATTCCCACCATTTTTTATGTTTTTTTAGGAATTGAATGTGGGTTTTGTGAATTGTATTGTTTGTTGGTAAATTGTCATGTGAAGAATTGCGGGTATGGGAGGAAATTGAAATGGGGAAATTGCATTGAATTTGTTGGCCCTTTGTTTATAAAATTGTTGTTTCTATAAATGTAGTATGTCTGGTATCTTTTTGCTTTTTTAGGGGTGTAATTTTTGTTTTCATTATTTATTTCATACAGGGGTAAATTAGAAAGGCTTACAGGGTTGGCACACCACCAACTTATTCTTTGTTGTTTTTTCAATTTCACCTCTTCTAACATCTTTTCACCTCTTTTGTCTGAAGCGGGAAGAGTTTCTTTGTTTGTTTTTTGCAGATAAAAGTGGTAAAAAGCTCTTCTAACCTCTTCAAAAATTAAGACAAAAAATTTCACTTCTAACATCTTCTTCTCTCTTCTTCTAATACAAACCCTCTTCTTCTCTCTTCTTTTAACACCAACCCTCTTCTTCTAAAAAAAACAAATGGTCTTATTCTTTGTAAATAAAGAGCTTAGATGCACCTCTTCTTTTGTAGACATGGTTTGAAGATGAAGAGGTACGAAACCTTAGTATCCGGACACCACTACAATTTTTTTTGCCAATCCCGAAAAACAATCGCTCGTTAATTTTCTTTTTTCAGAGTAAAGTCAAGTTTTTGGTAAAATCAAAAAAGGTTACATTCAAAAATTAGAACCCTCATTCTCCTCTTTATGTTTTCTTTATCACCATACTTATTACACGCTCTCCTATCCTCTACATATTACTATTTTTATTTTTTTCTTCTAATTCTCTTCCAACATATGCAAATATCATAGCCGTCTTTTTTTCACGGAGTGTCGATGCCCTGGGCAGTTGTCGTCGTTCTGAAATGGTTGTTTGACGACGTGATGTTTTCAGATCCACTTCCGGTGGGTTACCGAATCTGTTATGGTGGTTTGGCGGCGTTATAAAAATTTCTTAGAAGGGTGGTGGTGTCTTGACGGCGGGTGGTGGTGGCTTCACAGGGTGGTGTGACACGGGCGGCGACAGCGGTGTCGAGTGGTGGCTTGTCGGCAGCAGGGTGGTGATGACGTGGGTCGTGGGTTGTTTTTTTCATCCATCTTTTTTTTTTGTCATGATTGGGTTTAGATCTTGATTTGACCGGAGTAGTCACTGTGTGAGATGAGCATAAATGGCGGTGTTGGTGTTTATTTGGGGCTGGTTTGTAGTGGTGGTGATGGTTTGACCGGAGGTGGCGATGGTTAAGAATATGAAGGGGTTATAAAGAGAATAAAATAAGAAGACGAAATTAAATGGAGATGGCAGAAGTATATGTTTGGACCCACATTAAAAGTAAACTGTGTATTTGAAGAAGTGTGAGTTTTTCGTTTTCCAAACCACCTTGGTAAATGTGAAAGTATAATATTGGTCAAGGTGTGGAGAGGTGGTGTGGGAACCACACATCCCATTAGAAAATGTTGTCTCTTAGTATTTTTTTTATTTTTATCACTCCCACCAACTCTTAATTGCATAAATTGGCATTGTTGTTCACCTTTAGTAACACTCGGGCCCTTTTTACTATCGCCCGTCAAATTTTTCCGAGAGTGCCCTTCACGTGAGGGTAATTCAATCTCCATATTGTTCTCGCCTTCTTCCACTTGTAATTTCGTTTCCCAAGAACCCTGATTTACAGGGACGAAATTTGCAATCTATTGTTTAGTTATATTATCTGACACACTTTACTCAAACACATAACACACACTTAACAACATAGTTGAGAACACACAACTTGAGAAGGATGGTCACTTGAGGATGTGATGCAAACAAGCGTGCATCAAAAAACTTCTGGACAGATCAAAACCTTTAGCATATGTTTTCTACTGGCTGCTCGATTCTGGTAGCCTCTTTTTATGAGGTTCGTTTAATGATGATCCACTTTATTTACACTCTAATTGAGTCTGTCTTTATGATCTAGGGAGCCAAAAGTGGCTTCATAGGATGGGTAGCCTCCACCAATGTGCACAAGCATTGGTACGTATTACTCGCTGGTTGAGGTTACAAATGAGCTGTTTCAGGTCGTGTTTGTGGTAGTTATGGTCATTTTTTAGGGGGGGGGGGGGTTATGTAGGATTTAGTTAATTCTTGTTTTGTAAAGACCCCTTTTTATGTTAATAATGATATTAAATATTTTAGAGTACTTGTTGTTCATTTAGTGGTTCTTGTATTAGCAAATCCAAAATGTCAAAAGCTTAAATAATATCATCAACAACTTCATATGAATGGGTAATTTTAAGCATCTATTGTTTGGCTAAGAAAGTCAATGAGTTTTATGAGAATCTAATGTTGTCATATAATGGGTAATTTTGAGTAAAATGGGCCAACCGGTTATACCTTATGTAACCACAAAAGGTTAAGTCCATGAATAGGTAACATACTTACAAAAAATTCTATTTTAAGTAACGGACTTTATATATTACCATTCAGACCCATCAAACTTTTAAATGTTGTTCAATATAGGCAATAACGGGCAAATTTTGGAAGGGTTACCGGCTCAAAACCGACACGTAACCATTATAAATAAAAAAATTATTATTTTTAATTTTTTTTGTTTATCACAACCCACCACCACCCCTCATCCTCACACGTCACCACATCCTCTTCAACACCCTCCTCTACCACCCTCATTCGAAACAAGAATGGATCGTTTCACATGAAGAACTTATTCGAAACACTATTGGATAACTTGCAATAACTACTAAGAGTCCACTAAAGCAAATCACATAACGCCTTACTCCATAATCACGCCCCTCCAAAACAACAGAGCAATAAATACTAATATACAAAAGGAAAAACTAAAGCAACCCACTTCAGTAAACTCATTTTCTTAAACACTTTATACTCGTAACAATCTGAAACTAAAGATTCACTTTTTAGCGGTCAAGTAGCTATCAAAAGGGTTTAACAACAAGAACTCAAATAACCCACTTCAACAAAAAACTGAATACATGTCATCTCCAAATACTTAACCTCACTAAGCGATAGCAGTCGATACTTAATGCATCTAAAATAACAAGAAATTAAAACACCCTAAACTGAACTATAATTCTGATGCTAAGATTCAATCTTGATGTAATACTTGCAGCTATTTAAGGGTTTAAAACACGACTCAAGACCAACCCACTTCTTGAAACTGCTTAATTGAACACTTAAATACCTTAAACCCTAAATTGACTATAATTTATACTTAAAGATTCAATATTGAGCCAATCAAGTAGCTACACACCTCAAGAAACTGATACTATTAGACATTATAAATAGCCATTATGAACTTTGAAGTATCTATTATTATCTCATATGTTGTGATATATGTGACATAGTTGCTAGGAAATGGTGAAGTGGGCCCGTAAAGCTGACGTGACACTCAAAACGGTCACATTAGCTATTTCAACAAGGCATTACAAGTTTGATGGGTCTGAATGGTAATATACAAAGTCCGTTACCTAAAAGTGGAATTTTTTGTAAGTAGGTTACCTATTCATGGACTTAACCCAATCACAAATGACAATGTTTCTCTAGAATGGTTACAATTCTTTGGGTTTGACTTTTAAAAGTCAAAAGTGTCTCTAAAAAATGTGGTAAACTGGTTATACCTTTGTGTATTCACAAATGACAATGTTTCTCTAAAATTTAACCTTTGTTGATACATTGTCATGCAAAGAATTGTGCGTATGGGAGGAAATTGAAATGGGGAAATTGCATTGAATTTGTTGGTTCTTTGTATATAAAATTGTTGTTTCTGTAAATGTAGTGTTTGGTCTTTTATTTTTTATTTTTTGTAATTTTTGTTTCATAAATTTTGTTTCTATAACTTATTTCATAAAAGATAAATTACAACCTTTTTCTTTGTGGTTTCTTTTTTTTTCACTCTCAACCACTTTCAAAGATTAATTACAAAAATATCATTATTGTTCACATTTTGTAACACTCGGGGTCCTTTTTACTAGCGTCCGTCAATTTTTTCCAGTTAGAGCCCTTACACGTGTGTTTCACGTAAGGGTAATTCGGTCTATACATTGTTCCCACCTTCCACTTGTAATTTCCTTTCCCAATAAACCATGGTTTATGGAACGAAATTTGCAATCTATTGTTTTGTTATATATTATCTACCACACACTTTAGTCAAACACATAACACACGTTGATTTAAAAACACACACCTAAGAACAGATACTGAAGAAGATGGTCATTTGTGGATGTGGTAAACAAGTGTGCATCAAAACATCTTGGACAGATCATAACCTTGGCATAAGGTTTTACTGATGTTGAATTATGGTAAGCACCTTTTTATAGTTCGTTTAGTGACGATCCTTTACTCATTGTGTCTTGTCTCTATAGTTTATGGATCTAACATTGAATTTAAAGGATGGGTGGACCTACCAATGTGCCACAAAGCATTGGATGTCATTCCTGGAATTCAAGAGCTAGGAATGAGATGAAAGAGGATCTTGTAGAGCATTGTTGGTGAGGAAGCTCGAAAGTACCTGATTATCTCTTGTATTTTGATCTTTGTTGTGTTTAGGAATCTCTAGTTTGGTTAGGAGTTGTGGGTCTTGTTGGGATTTAACAAACTAGGTAACCAAGTTTAGCTATGAGTACGCAGCGAAATGAATCTAGTTTTACCATAAAGATTAACACATAATAAAAGGGAAGTAAACTAACCTTTAAGCCTTAAATCCTAAAAACGAGTTAGTAGTTAAATTACAGCCTCTATGGTTACTCACACAAACACGTTAACCAAGTATGATCCGATTGCTAGTTAACCTTCACAAACCAAACACTACGTGTTGAATCGATTCCCAAACGCACTACTTGAGCTAGAACCGAAAAACAATAAACCGGATAAACCCTAATTCGGTTAGGGTTTTAAATCGAACCGAAAAACCTAGAACCGAATAACAAGAAACCATAGTTAGGGTTTGTCATTACAACGAGCTAGGATTACACCAATCGAGCACTAAGTAAGAACCTTGAATCGCCAAACAAAGAGAACAAGAGAAATAAAAAACCCTTGAGGGTTTTGGATCGAATTTGGTGGAGAGGGAGAAGAACCGAAAATCCCTTAAGGGATTATATTCGGTCGAATATGGGAGAAAAGGGAGAACCTAAACTCTTAGGATTTTAGGGATTTGATTATTGTGAATGAATCAGGAATGAGGTGTAGGGGTTGTGTTTATATAGGCACAAGCCCTACCCTAATTCTTATACAACAAGGAAACATAGTTTCCTTTTCCCCCTCTTGCTCTATAACTGAACCAAACACCCCTTTTTAGAACCTTGGGGAGTTTGGACAAACAATGGCTCCCTCGGGTTTGGGTTTTGTTTGTTTTAGTCCCTTGGTTTATATTATTTAAATATTCGTTAAGCTAGTTAAAAAAGTAACGGTAAATCAACGACTATTTAAATTATATCGTGAAGTAAAACATACTCTTCGTGTTTAACGCGTGTGCCCCCAATAGGCTCACTGTTTTTATAACGATAGAAATTGTGGAACCGATAAACACTTATTACAATCCAACAGCTCCCACTTGGGAGTTAGAGTAGCACCTAACACTTATACCTATAATTGGCAAAGTCTAGCAACCCACACAATTATGTTTACATTAGGAATATTATGAGATAATAGTTTCAAAAACAATCTCAACTTATAATGGTTATAAATTTCTTGCTTTATAATCATCCCTTTGTTACAGATACCGTTAAACCATGGATATAGATCCTAACTCATTCCATATAGTTTAACATTATGTTTCTCGTTATAGAAATAATTCAGATATACCAAATGTAATCAAGAATCATCTTGGATTACCCTTTGGGTACGGCCATACAATTATCTGATTAATTCTGGAGAGGGCCCAATGGTATCTTTCTGCACAAATCAAGTGGAGGAACAAATCCTTTATTGACTACAAGTGTTGTGGATGTTGCTTCACATACACTCCGAAAAATAGCTTTTATAACTACCTTATTTCAGGACAGCATTTGGCTATAATCACAGAGTGATATCCACACATACAGAACTTGCTTGCATCTAAAGTCTATGGACGACTTTTAAACCATTATTCGATATTTACTCATGACGAGGATCCAAAAGTAAATATTCGAAGGTGGGGTATCCAATATGCAACCCTTGTGAATACACATGAGTTTGGCGGGAACAATCCATATATTCAAAGAATACAACAAACACTCACATTTGTCTTATGTAACAAATATTCTTATATTGTTAACTGACAATGGACATATTTATAATGATAAATCATCCAAGGATTAAACATGCAAATATAGGATAACAATTATTATATGTATGAATGACAAATACACTTGATGTCAGGTGTACTCAGGAGTTATCTTAATTTAATCAGCAACCATATTGTGATTAAACTTAAGATCTCAGCTCCTAGATGCATGATTCAATCCACACTTGGATTCTATTATCTTGTATACTTTATAAAGATAATTTTAAACTCATAACCCCTTTTGATTACACACCGTCCTCGCAAAAGGTAATCATAAAGAAAAGAGTTACAAAACTTAATTGTCATATTGCAAATATAGACTCATAACCCTTTTAATTACACATCGTCCTCGCAAGGTAATCATTAAGGAAAGAGGTATGATCCTTAATTTGCCATATTTCAGATTCAAGAAAACATTTATGACAATTAGTTATTTTTATATAATTAATGCGTGTAGAAAAGAAAATTTTAATCATAGTCAATTGCTTGAGTAAGATTAAAAACTCTTTATCATCAGTCAGGCATTAATATGTATACAATTTTGTCCTTATGAGCCTTTCTTCAAAAGAAACTCATTCTAACCTCACAGGTTTATTCTTTGGTGAAAGATCAATCAAACTCAAAACATTGATTGCCTTTTAAGGACTGCATCTTATCATTCATAATTCTAAGACTTTTATCAGATTCAAGATGTGATAATGTATCTTAGGAATTAGCAGGTTTGAAATGATCCTCTAATTTATATTCCTCAGCATTGATATTACAATATCAATCAAGTGATGAGGCATCCTTGCGGATTTATGAATGAGAGTTCTATTATACTTTGGTTTGACATTCTCATGTTTAACCTTAGTATGACATCAACAAGTGAATTCAGAAGGTTATGTATTTTGTTCTTGAATATCTTCAAGATTTATAGATACTCCCACTTACTTTTGTAAGAAGAGATACTTCTCTAAATACTAAGTATTTAAGCAACAATAAATTGTTCTTAATTGGGACAACAAAATGCATTTTACAGTTCTCATCTCTAGCTTGTTAATAATATGCTTCATAAGATATTAACAAATTTCAGAACTTTAATCAAGACATAATGGGATTCATCCCAATCCATAAATAGATAATGTCTTGAATACCTTCTAGGTTGAAACTTTATTGAGTGTATCCATGACACACGCAAAATTCTAACCTTGATAGATTTTGGAGGTAGAGCAATTAAAGTTATCATTAATCAAACAATATGAATATCGTTTGTTTCAACACAATAGACATACCATAATGATGTGGTATTCTATGAGTATTGGAATTGTGAGACTCCATCAGAATTCCCTAGATAAATTATTCTTCTTTGGATCCAAATACTTGTCAATTGGGTTCAGCCAATTGAATATAATGTATTTAAACCCAAGACATGCTATAAGCGTATATATCTTTGATAGTAAATAACTCTATGTCATGTGTTTCAAGAAAAACAGAACATTACACAGTATACTTTACTAGTTCTTTGAATTAATTCAGGTACGTCCATGTTAACTCTATGTTCATTGTGTTTAAGAAAAACTGAAACATTTCAGTTATAAGTTACCAAGAATCCCGAATTAATTCAAGGGACATCATGTTAATGTACTAACAAGAAGACATAATAATTTATATACTTACTTTTATGTTATAAGTTCATTGATAAATTCAATGACTTATAATTATGTCTTAACTAGAACATAATTATTCTAACTAAAGTAATTATGAACGCAAACTCTTGAGTTCAATAGTAATTTCAAGTTAATTACATACTTCATAATTATGATCATATAATTTAACCATAATTATATTGACTAAAGCATGTAGTCAAAATGTTGAAGTAAAACTTTACTTTATTATCTTTGACGCTTAAATGTTATGGGCAACAATCAACTCGTGTATTTAGTCTAGTAGATTTATTAGCTTCTCTTACATTGCGGGTCAGAGAAAACCAATTATCTATCGTTATATGTTGTTCTTTGCACACACTTAAGATTTCTCCCACTTGTGTACGGGACAACATTATTTAAGGTAAACAACACGACAAGCGCTTAATTGTATAAACAATATGATAGTGTCATAGATATTACAAGTAGATTTCAAAAAAAAAAAATAAAAAAAAAAAAAAAAAAAAAAAAAAAAAAAAAAACAAATAAAAAAAAAAAAAAAAATAAAAAAAAAAAAGAAAAAAAAAAAAAAAAAAAATAAAAAACTTATGTGTTTAATAGGAATTGTGGTATTATTTTTCTAATTGATACATTTTGAAAAGCAACCTTAGATATGGGACTTGTTATCATATAAAATAAAATGCAATCTTACTTAAACATGTGTTTGTTCATATTCGGAAAGTTATGAATTATTTCAAAGCAAGCTAGAAATAATATGGGCGACTACCAAGGAACAATCTTGGAGCTCCCACTGAAATTGACAACCTTACATGAATGTTTTTTCAGTAGTAAATCACAAAGCTCCCACTAGATTTGTCAACATTGTAAGTGTTACATCACCAGTAGAAAGCAAATAACGATTTATTTAATGTCCTATCTCTATTTTGAATGCCTATAAGTAGCAAATGTTACTAGGTATTGTACTGAGTATATGAATTTCTATTTATGTAGATGAGGGACTAGCCATTTATGCTTTCATTAACTTGAACTTTTTAGCATGCAATTCCTCCTTAATCGGTCTGCCTAGCCACAAGGGTGTTTAGCACTATAAGGAATGAAGTGAGTCCAAGAAAAAAAATACCTAGAAGACCTGCTAGTAATTTTCTTTACTCGTTGCGGTTTAAACTCATACATCGTGACAAGTGCAAGATGTCATTATTTTGGTAGCTATAGACAAAATGTACTCTAGTTACACCAAATTATATTATCTTTCAAAGATTTTAGAACCGGAAGAGGGTAATGAAAGATTAAAAGTGAGTTTAAATATAATTTATATAATTCAATTATAACCTTATCTTATTCTTGTCAACCAATAAGAAGAGATAGGAATAAGTCTCACTCTTTTTACCAAGAAAAAAGACTATGTTTGTCTTTTTTTTGAGAAAACAAACTTTCATTTATAAATTATGTTGCAATAACACAATCAATCAGAACATAGAAAGTTCAATTTAGTATTTTCGATAATTGAATTAACACCCATTAATTTACTAATTAAAGATAAGAACAACTTGACTCCCCATTATTACCAATGGTCTTGACCAGGGCGCTAAAAAAGCTTAGGGTAGAGGTAAGTCGTAAGTCGAAGCGTTCAATTGCATTCCCTACTGCAACTCTTAGGTTTATGAATATCTTGTCAGAAACATTTAAGTAATCATGTTAATAATGTTAAGAGGATGTTTAGTATCATCTTTAGTGCCTTCGGTCATAGGTCCTGCCAATGTACTCGAATTAGAGTCGACTAAAGAAAACTTGCAAAATATTGTAGAGGTCTGAGCCAGAGCTACGAAATCGCCATGGTTGGTTGGGCCCTACGGTCTGAGAACCAAGGCGGTCAAACCCATTGCACGTTCATGTTTTGGTTGGCTGACATAGACTTAAAATTTTCAAAAGGGGTATGTCATAAATGTGTAAAGAGTGTGTACAAGAGGCATGCAACAATTTGTATCACTGATTTAAACCTTTATAAATGACAATGTAGTGACATGCAACTGTTCACGGTACTCCAATCGAACGCACAAAGAAGCGGAGAATCAGGTCAGCGCGAAGCATATTAAAAACCTGAGTTCTTTAGGAAAATCCTCCTTAAACTTCTCTTACAGTTTGTTCTAGTGGATGAGCCGTACTTCCCATGAGTCCATAGCGTCCAGTTTTTAATCTTGAAATCAAAGTTTCATAGTTTATGTCTTATTATTTTTCTAAAAATCCAATTTGCACGAAATAAATAATAGTCACATTGAGCATGTATTAAAACGTGAATTAATTAGACTTTTTTTAACATCATCTTTCTTAGGTATTAGTCCGTATTTATTGCATACATTATTAGGTGTGTTATACGAGGGGGGTAATCAAAGTAAATTATGCACATACAAGACTAAAGCTAATGAGACATTAAATAACATTTTAAACAGGTAATATCCAGTGATCTCAGGAGTCTTCCAATTGGAGGACCATATGACCTCTCTATGGTTTCATCAATGTGCCTAGATCACCTCATTCATCACAGAAGTGACTTGAGTAGGTCTTTGAACGGCGAAGGATTGTACATTGATAGTAGCAGGCGACTTAAATATGGTTAAAAGATCTAGTTTCAAAATTAAAGATTTAATTACCATAAATAAAATCAAGATAATTTTATCTATGTAGTGTGATCTTCTATAAAAGAAACAATATTCTTAAAATTAACTGTTATTAATTTTATTCCTTTTTAGAATCAATAGTATCAAGATCTGATTCTACAGATTTTATTTAAATTATGGCAAGATTGATAATCTTTGCCAGATTTGCCAAGTAAACCTTAATAAAGATTTAGCGCAGCAGGATCAAGTTACATGTATTAAAATCTAGGCTATTGAACTGCAAGACATGATTTATTCAAAAGTTGTAACCATAATGCCAAAAGAGTAGACTCGTGATGCTCACGTTGGATTTAACATTTATGGACCAGTGGTAGCTACGAGTACATAGAGGATTTAGATCTAGTTAAGGCACATAGAATTAACACTTAATAAAGTAAATAATTATAACAAAACAAATATTTACTTACCTCTTTGTTCATCGAATTAAATCAATAAACTTATGCCGGATCTTGATCTTGAAACGAGTGATTAAATTATCACCTCTACGGTTGCTCACACAACACGTCGAACAAGTACGTCACGATGCTAGTCGTTACTTTACGGTTTCGTCTCAAAAAACAACCAAGTGTTCCGTCTCTCATCAACATGTGTTCTTGTTCCTTCTATCAAACCAAATTAGCAATACAAAAGTTTTAAGTGAATGGCTATGTTTTGAAGAAAAATAAAACACAAAACAATAAGAATTATTGTTTTGGTTTTACTTCCTGTGTACGAATAAAACAAAAGCCCTTTAAGGGATTTTTGTTTCTGCCCGAATGAGAAACAAAGAAAAGGAGTTAGTAAATGCAATAACTTATGATGGTAGTTAATGCGTCGATAGATTTTGTTTTGTGATTTCTAATTGATTCAATCAAGAGCTGAAGAGTGGTGGTGGTGGGAGGAGGGTGTATGGAAGCAACAAGGAGAAGAGAGGAGGAGGAGTTTTGAACTATGTGAAATAAAGAGATTGCATGTTATGGGGAGAAGAAACTAATGATGGTTTATAGGAAATGTAAAAGTGCAATTGTGTTTGTGTGTGGAGTTGGTAAAACCGGCCTAGGCCTAGAAATAGGACAGTAATAAATATTTTTTTTGATTTTTATTATTGTGTATTTAATTTAAATTATAGTAAGTATTAGTTAAGTAAAAGGTAAGGTTTAAGGTAAAACGCGAGTTTTAAGCAGGAAATTTACGTAAACGCAAAACACAACGGAAAATGACAATGGTGTAAATTATAATCATCGGGGACTATTATCAGAATATTAAACCACTTAAGGCACGAAGACGGAATAGATTCCTAAATACGGCTCACTTAAAGCTAAGAACGGGAAATTCCCACCAAATCGGGTAAACGTAAAATTAATGACTTTGCTTAAAAATAAAAATAGAAGTAAAGCTCGGAATAAATAGTGACCTTAAATACGAAATGTTACACAAACAGTGGTTGCCACTTCTATAACTGAAGCTGAATATATGGCTGCTGCAAATTGCTGTGGACAGGTTCTCTGGATACAAAACCAACTGCTGGACTATGGGTACAATTTCATGAATACTGTTATTTATATTGACAATAATAGTACTATCTGCATAAAATAAAATCCTTTCACATTCTAAAACCAAACATTAAATATTAGCATCATTTTATAAGAGACTAGTAAATGCTAAAAAGTTTATTCAAATGCTAAATTGACACTGCAACATATGTAGCAATATTCTTACAAAAAGGTTTTGATGCTGGCAGATTTCAGTACTTGGTCTCAAGTATTGGAATGCTAAATCCCTAATGCCCATATCTCTTGTTTATTTTTGTAAAGTTTGTTAAAAGTTAGTACTGTTAAGTCTTTGTAAATTAATACTGCTAGTTATAATTAATACTGTTAATTATATTTAAAACTGTTTGTCAAAACTGTTACTTATAGTTAGTATTGCTAGTTATTTCTAAGTTTCACTGTTAATCCTGTTAGTAACATTTAATACTGCTTAACAAGAAAAATGGTTAGATTATGTTTTTCTTGGTTTTGAGCTAACTCTTTCAGGATAAGCAATGATGTGTGAAATTGGTTACTCAATGATGCATTATTTTAGGGGAGGAATGTTGTTTGTTCCTAAACGTATTGGTTTTAACACCACACCATAAATGGTCATCAGTTCACCATGTCTTATAGACATCAAGAATTGACTAGTCCAGAGCAAATGACTATTGGTAAAGACTTCTCAAATCCGTTGATAGTTGATAGTTTACTCAAAACTATATGGTTATCAATGCACCATGTTTTTACAATAAAGCATTGGCTAGTCCAAAGCAAACGGCTATTGGTAAAGACTACTCAAATCTGTTAATGGCTAGTAGTTTGCCAAAAACTATACTTTATGTGATTTTGTGAGCCAAAAGAATAAAGAGAATTGGTGAGCTTAAAAACAGAAAGAGAGATGTGTGAAAAACAGACAGAGTGCAAAGTGAGTTAAAAGAATTGAGAGATAAAATGTGAGCTTAAAAACAGAAAGAGAGATTGTGTGAAGCTATTTTTTGAATGATGCACAAGTTTAGAGTTTGTACTGCTTTTGGTGGAGAATTTAATACTGCTAGGCTTATTTTAGTACTGCTAGGTCAAATTTGGTACTGCTGGATGACCGTTAGTACTGTTTGAGCCCTAACAGAATTTTTCATTAATTAATAGAGCCGTTGAGATATTTCCGCCAAATATCTATGATATAGGGTTTGACTAATTAGACTTTCGTGATCTTTCTATATATACGTTTGATTTAATCACGATAAACTCAATTTCTTTAAGTCGGTCAAACCATATCTCTACGTTTTCTCTATATAATCTCAATTAACTTTCTCCAGCATTCATTCTTTCATAAACGATCATATCCCACACGATTACTCACACTTTTATTCATGGCAAATTTGGAATTTTGTGACAAGCACAACATGGTAGCGTTTTTAGAGAAATCTACAGGAAGTGAAGGGTTTCATCAAGTCATCGATTTCCTAAATCGAAGTCACATTTGCTATGCACTCACAAAGAAGCCAGATGTTTATATCTCTTTTATCAAACAATTTTGGAGGTCTGCTGAAGCTACTAATGATGATAATGGAGAAGTCCAGATTACTGCTACCATTGATGGTCACTCAAAGACTATCACTGAAGCATCTTTACGAAGACATCTCAAGTTGGATGATCATGATGGTATTACTTCTATACCCAACTCGGAGATTTTTGAGCAGTTGGCACTCATGGGATATCACACAGATTCAGATAAGTTAACTTTTCAAAAGGGTGCTTTTTCACCTCAATGGAGGTTTCTTATCCACACTATTCTTCATTGTCTTAGCCCAAAGAAGACTGCTTGGGAGCAGTTTAGTAGTAACATTGCAACTGCTGTTATCTGTTTAGCTACCAATAGGAGATATAATTTTTCTAGGTTGATTTTTGAGCATATGGTGTCCAATATTTCAAGCCCCCATAAGTTTTTAATGTACCCTAGGTTCATTCAAATATGCCTAGATATGCAGAGGAAACAACTTCAACAACACTCAATAACATACTCTGTACCCTCTCTTAGCATCAAAGTTTTTAACAATATGAAGAGGCCTACAAAGGGATATTCAGGCCAAGAAGTTGCTTTATTTCCTACTATGCTACAATGTTTCTGAACTTCCACTTCAACTTCAAGAATCATCATCCTCAACCTTCACACTCTCTGAACCTTCATTTGAACACTCACCTGATCATACCACTGCTGCTGTATCATTCACATCTCTAACACAACCATCACCTAGAGCAGAACAACATATTCCTACACCTAATGAATCGCCTCTCCATGCTGTTTACTCACATGGAAGTGATGAGGGTAGCTTGAAACTAAATGAATTAACGAATTTGGTTACCAAACTGTCTGAGAGAATGATGTCTTAAGAGGGATGGTTTGAAGTAGGACCCAAGCCTAAACTTACAGTGCTGTGTACTAAGCTCATTTAAGGGTTATAAAGAATTAGTGACTAAACTCAAGGCTGGGACAGCAAGGAAAAGAGCTCGGGTTGTCCTTTCTGAAGATGATGAAGATGTTGAAGATGATTCTTCCAAATAGGGGAGGAAATTATCTGATGCAGAGGTTCAAGAGAAAGCAAGCACATGAAAAACTGACCATATTATCAAGAAGTGCTTCCACTCTAAAGTTCATTCAAGATCAAGGAAGCAGTTGGAGAAAGGGATTTTCTGAAGTTAGTAATGCATGGAGCAACAAAGGTAACTGCTAGTCAAGTTCCAGGTGGTTTAGTACTGTGAGGTAAAATATTTTGTACTTGCTGGAAAAAACTTATTACTTATAGAAGAAGGAGTGAAGAGAAAAGGACAAGAAAAGATAAGGGAAAAGCAATAATGACAGAGCCTGAGCCCAAGAAAAAGTCTAAGAAAGAGCTTGAACAAGAAAGGTTGAGTTTTGCTAAAGCCATTAGACTGCAAGAACAAATGGATGAAAGGTTGATTTTTGCTGAAGCCATTAGACTGCTAGACAATGGAATGAAGAGGAAGGGCAAAGAGCTATGTCTGAAGCCAAGTCATCTAAGAAGACAGATTGGAATGATCCTTCAGTCATAAGGTATCATGCTCTAAAGATGAAACCAAAGACAGTTGTCCAAGCAAGGAGGAATATGGTTAAATACTTAAAGAATCAGGGAAACTACAAGATTAGTGATTTCAAGGGAATGTCTTATAATGAGATTAGGCCAATTTTTGAAAAGGTTTGGGATTTTAACCAACATATTGAGCCTATGGATTTAGAGCATGGAAGTGAAAGGATGAAGTCTCCTGAAAAGATTGAAGAAGAAGATGTTGATACACAAAAGGAAATGAAAGAAGTTTCTAAAGAATCTGGAGCAAAAAGAAAGAAATCTCTTCCTAGAAAAAGCACAAGAAGTACTGTTAAGAGACAAAAGATGGAACTAGATGATGAGAAGGAAGATCTCAAAGGATATTTAGACATAGTTCCAAGAGAAGATGTTGCAGAAGATGTTGAATCTCTATCTACAAAGTATCCAATTGTGGATTGGAAGACTTACACTTTGTCAGAAAACTTCATGTACTACAAAATCATCAGAGGAGATGGATGTTTTTAAGCTCAAAGGACCGACAGATTTGAGTGAGATGTTATATGATTTTGATAGACAAGATATAATGGAATTATACAGGCTGGTCAAAGAAAGGTATAGTTCCTCAAGACCAGAAGGATATGATTTAATGCTGTGGGGAGACTTGCATACACTTTTTGAGCCTGATGAGGAGAGTGAAATTTGGATGAATCAGAATGAGTATAATCTAATAAGTTGGAGTTTATGTGATTTCTGTGGAGTTCATATTCTGCTGATGCAAAATGGGATTGCTATACATATGCTTACAGAAAAGAAGTATCCTCTAAGTCAAGAAATGTTATCAAAGATGATGAGTAAGAGATTGGAGGTTGATCATGCGAGTACACAAGCATATGAACTACCAAAGTTCATCAGATCACAAGTGCAGAAGTAGAAGAGTGTTTGAAAGAATCATCATCAGAAGACAAGAAGATTTAATTCAAAAGAAACTTAGGATTTGAAGATAAATCACTACGTTTAGGGGTGGCATTGTTAGGAATAAATCTTTCAATCCAAGATTAATATTGCCAAGGTATAAACTATAGTACTTAATGGAAGTTAGTACTGCCAGTACCAAATTAGTATTGCGTGTTAGTTAATACTGCTAGAAGAAAAGTAAATATGCTGATGGATAATGCTGGACTCTTGGCGATATAGGGATGAAAGAGTTAATATGGACTGTATATCTTTTTCATATTTTAGGAAGTATTTGTATATGATTATAATTTGTATTTGATCCTAAAAGCAGGTAGTTATCTTGTAAAGGACTCCTTGTGGTGTATAAAGGAGGATTCCTTCAGGTTAAGGTTTTATTATACGCTTAAGAGATAGAGATACATCTTAGAGAAAGAACGTATAGCTTCAAGGTTGTAACCCTAGTACTAAGCAAGAGTACTCGTATTATTGATTTAATAATATTGAAGCATTTTGTTATTTATTCATTATTCATTGTTGGTACTGTTTCATTGATAAATACCTCTAGAGTATCAAAGTGTAGATTCCGTATACACTTTGATATACAAACAAAGTCTCAATCATTGTTATTTTGGATTCATCCAAGGTAACAAACCACTTTTACAGGTAAAGAATTCGCTCAAGGCGTGGGATCAACATATTTTATTTCTTATTTTATGTGATATTTTAGGTAAAATATTTCACTAAATAAAATCCTAAAATAGGTTTTACATAAGAGGCAAGAAATATTCATAAATATGCATTTATATTTTAGCCGGATCTGCTAAAAATACATTACCACAGTATGAGGTGGTGAGAAAATATGAGATATGAATCTTGGATGTTTGAATGTCAAGGAACTAAAGGGGTTGAAAACCCGAAAGAGGAATCATAAATATTAGGTCCAAGAAGGTAAAATAATCACTCTGTACAAATTCTATTTCATTATTTTTACATGTTTTTATTTATTTACTGGATGATCCTAAGTGGTCACCATATTTCTGTTGGAAATCATGGTCTAAAACCCTAATATTACGTGAATATTAATCGAGCTACGCAGCAGAATAATACTCATATAGCACTTATAATTAACATAAAATATAAACTGGAAACGTACCAAATAGCAACCAAGCTACGTGAAGAACCGGAGACTTCTTCGAGTACACATATGTGTGTAATACATGCGAAACCGAAACCCTTCGAGTTACTAATGTGAGTAACCTCTACGCGATTCATATACTACACGTC
Organism: Tanacetum coccineum; assembly: GCA_026074375.1. Taxonomy (NCBI): domain Eukaryota; kingdom Viridiplantae; phylum Streptophyta; class Magnoliopsida; order Asterales; family Asteraceae; genus Tanacetum; species Tanacetum coccineum. The sequence goes on from BQNB010023636.1 coordinate 32,152, forward strand.
AACCAATACAACCCGAATGCTAGTTTCACGAACCAACGCTCAAGAATACGATAAGTAATCGAAAAAACCAAAAACCCTAAAGGTTGTTTGTTTGGTTCGATTACCAGGAGAAGAAGGGGATGGGATAAATAATGAGGTCTAGGGATCCTCTATTTATAGTGTTAGGATTAGGGTCACATAGCTTTAGGAAAAAATCTACCTAATCTTGACACTTTTGGTCCCTCTTTTTTCCTTCTCCCTAACCGGCCACCATATAGTCCAAATACACCCTTGGTGTTGAATTTTTGACTTTCTTAATTATTTATGGATAATTACTTTTAATTACCCATTAATTAAAAAGCCTTATAGTTAATTATTCGTAACCGAACTAATTAACGTCCGTTAGTATTCTATCGATGGAATATTAATATACATAATAAATATACACTTATAGTATTATATACATTAATCGAGTATTAATACACATATAATAAATGTACACTTATATTATTATATATATATACCAATGGAGTGATATCTAAGTGTATTAACGTGTGTGACCCCGTAGGCTCACGTATTCCTAGCCGTATAAATATCCGTATGACATGAGCACAAACCAACTGCTCACACTTGCGAATGTCATGGTCATATAATATAATATACTAACATTGACGAATAGTTTAGCAACATCATCAATGCTTCCAGAAACACCTGAGTATGCAGTTTCGGTAAACAACTCAGCCTTTAATGGTCTCAGTTAGTCCTATCCTTTTGTTTCAGATACAATGTTAAATATGGATATGGATCAACAGTTATTCCATAGTTTAACGATCCTGTTTCTCGCATTTATTGATCATGATTACCAAACGTAAAAAGAATAATCTTAACTACACTTTGGGCGCGGTCACGCAAACATCTGATTAACCCAACGAGGGGCCCAGTAAGTATCT
>BQNB010023636.1:33408-57461 GCA_026074375.1 Tanacetum coccineum
ATATTCAAGCGTTTAAAGCACAATTTCATCTTTTTAGGGTCTATTTTGATATAAAATGGATATGTGTTTTCACACATATCAGTGATCTTACCAACAAAACCAAACGCGCACCGCTACTCAAAACCACAACATACGTCACTAACCAAAACCAAAACATGCATCGCTAACCAAAACCAAAACATATGTCATTATCCAAAACCAAAACATATGTCGCCATCCCGGTCTCACTAAATAATGCACCACCGGTTGCTAAAATATTCCAGAGTACATATGACCCCATCAACGCATTATAGCACTAACGCATAAAATCATATAAGCACATAATCACATATTCTTCATTTTACGATGACTTTACATTTCCGCCTAGATTTACTTAGGCACTTTATCACACTTTCTCATTATCACACTTAGCAACAATCATGCTCGCTTATTATAAAGCCTTAGCAAAATAACTGTGCTTGCTTATAATGAAGCCTCAACAAAACCACTAATCTTGCCCACATGGGTTCGTACCCAACCAGTTAAATTGGTCATTATACCAGGCTTGCCAGATGGCCAAGCTTCTTGGTAATGATCTCGACTTTAATTACGGCTGGGCCTTAGCCAACCATAGTCATGCTTGTGGGTTAACAAGCCATAATCAACAATAGTCTATCGGGTTTGCGTACCTCTCAAACCAACCTTCATCTACGTCCAGGTAGATATACCCATTCACTCACGTCCTATGCCACATCATGGCAACGCATAGCGACCTAAACGCTTACTATCATTCAAAAGCACATAGTGTAACATCCTGGAATTTTCAAAATTTTAAATGATGATTTTACCCTTTGACTTTTTGGGTCCGAATTGACTTTTTGACTTTAGACGTTTTATTGTCTAATAACAGCAATTACCGCGTGGCCGGTAAAATTTTCAGAACGTATTTTAGTAATACATCATATTTATTATTACACACCGCGAGTACAAAGTTATTTTTAACTTATTTGATTCGAAAACGAAAAAGATATATATTAATTTATAGTTGATTCATAAAAAACGAACCACTAAATCACGTTTTCACAACTCGGACTCTAAAGCAATTTGATGTAAAACGATATTTCAGGCAACTTTTTAGTTTTGCCCGAGACTTGAAAACGAACAAAAGAGGGCTAAAACAGCCTCGCAAAGTTTTGGAAACTACACACAGTTCGTACCGACACAAAATAATTAAATTTATTTTGAATTATCGCTTTTTATTTAATAAAAGTATTAAATAAAATCATTTAACATTTTTATTTAAAAGCGTTTGTTGATAACGCGAAAATTCGAGTTGAAACCCATTTTTATTTTGGACAAGGCGTAACCGGATCACCCTAAATAAATAACGAACATTTTATAAATGTTAAAAAATATTTATGAAATACTATCAAATGAATACTCATTTTTATCAGAAAAATGATTTGGAAAACAATGGCGCAAGTTTCGTGCGTTGAATCATCCGTTAGGTCGTCCAAACGAGTCCCGAACCACTTTTTATCAAAACTATATTAAAAAGTTACATTTTTAACCCTAAACTATAATTCACTTTACAATTTCATTTTAAACTTTTATATACAAATAAAAGTTTTACACATTTTTATTCATTTTAACAAAACATAAACACACATCTTCATCACTCTCACACTCTCTCTCTCTCCCAAATATTCCGGCCACCGCCCGCCACCGACCGCCGCCGAAAAACTTTTTCGGTGTACTTTTCTGGCCGAAACCAAAAGTGATCCTCGTCAACCGATCTACCCGATCCGCCGAGCCACGCGCCTCCACGCGCCTCCACCACTACCACGATAGCAACACCATCACCACCTCCACCATCGTCACCCCCTCTACTGTGTCAGCCACCCAATAAAGGGTGCGTTGGGCTTTTAGGCCTATAAAGGGTCCATTGGGCTTCAAAATAGCCGCAGGGGCTGCGTTTGGTTGTAAAACCACCCAAAAAGGATGCGTTTGGCTTGGTAGAAAACAACATAGGGCGTGTTTGGTTTATTTACACAATAAGGGTGCATTTGGGGTAGCAGAATTGGCATATGGGTGCGTTTGGAATAACAAAAATACACAAACAGGGGTGTTTGGGACAACAGACAAATAGGGGCGTTTGGTTTAGCAGATAGGGGCGTTTGGTTTAGCAGATAGGGGCGTTTGGTTTAACAACAAGGATGCATTTGATGGTATAAATCGATTAATAAGTATATCGTAAGGTTTTACGAATTATAAAACGTCGTGGGTCAGCCACCACCCGAAAACCACCGCGATTGTCACCGCCGCGTACCACCACCACTCCACCTCTTTTTGTTATTTGTTTATGAGTTTGGACTGTTTTCGGCCATAGGGTGCGTTGGGTTTGTAACATAAGCACCACGAGGGTGCGTTTGGTGGGGCAGCCACCATATAGGGTGCGTTTGGTATTAAAGACAAGCACAAAGGGTGCGTTTGGATATAGATTTAGCACTAAGGGTGTGTTTGGTTGTACAGAAGCACGGTTAGGGTGCGTTTGGCTTGGTAGAAAACAACATAGGGCGTGTTTGGTTTATTTACACAATAAGGGTGCGTTTGGGGTAGCAGAATTGGCATATGGGTGCGTTTGGAATAACAGAAATACACAAACAGGGGTGTTTGGGACAACAGACAAATAGGGGCGTTTGGTTTAGCAGATAGGGGCGTTTGGTTTAGCAGATAGGGGCGTTTGGTTTAACAACAAGGATGCATTTGATGGTATAAATCGATTAATAAGTATATCGTAAGGTTTTATGAATTATAAAACGGATTTAATGGTGGTTTAATGGTTAAATTATATTACTACTTTATAATTTAGTTTCAAGTGATCTCGTTTATATTTATATTGATATGATATATATATATATATATATATATATATATATATATATATATATATATATATATATATATATATATATATATATATATATATATATATATATATATATTTGAAACACGCGGGCCGTTTGGAAATGGAAAAACATTAGATTATATAAATATGGGAAACGTTATATAAACGAAAAGGTTATGGCGAAATTTATATAATTTGCTATATTTGTTAATGATTCATTAAAACTATTATTATTTTAGAAACCGATAAAGGGACTAAGTTATACTTTAATTATAACTGTACAACAACTCGACAACGAAAACTATACTTTTACAATGAGACGATTATTTTAGCCACAATCCGTCGAGGAAACTGAAATTATCAATTTTAAAATATTATTTTTTATTTTTTATATGTCAAACTAGAAGGTAAAATCATAACTTTTGATAAAAACTTTACAAAGCATTCGTTAAACATAATTTGTAACTTTAAACGGTGTTTTATCATTTATTGCGCAAACTCTTTATTAATTAAAGTTGTGATTTCCGAAAACGTGTCGAAATGTTTTGTTTCAATTATTCTCACATTTCGTGATTTTTTATTTTATTGGTTTCCTTTATTATATAATTCACGGTACGAATTATATAATTGTTTATTTTCCATATGTAATATATATACGGAATATATTACATACCTTGCGTTTACTTTTCTTTCTTTTTTTTTTTCTTTTTTTTGATTTATTTTATTAACCAACCACCAAATATTACACACTTAAATTATAAATATTTATCAACGTGTCGCGTTGATGTAACTTAGTTATCGGGAAGCCCCAAATAACATTATCTAGGCTAGTGGGAATTAGCTGTTAAGATAAATCGCAACTTCTTGATCGAGCCGTTCGGTCTTTCCCATTTGTGTTGTGCTTCATATGTGTAGTTCTGCCAATCGTTCTAAACATCAATGTGAGTTTTATAGCCCCATGTTTTAACTGGTTATACAATATATTGTTGGGGTGAGACATGTTGTTTACAAATTGCATTTACATGGTTGACTTACAATTGGGTTACATACTATATTGACATAGCTCGCTTCTATGGGATACATTAGTAGATTCATTTTTGGTCACGAATGCATATTTTACTTGTGAAAAAGGGATTAGGGATTAGCTTAAGCGGATTGATTGCTGACAACTTGGTACTGCCGGGGTTTCTTGGAAGGGGACTCGGGTAACGGGAGTAATATTTTACTTTACTGCCCGGGGGTTCTTGGAGGGGACATCGGTAACGGGAGTTATATGTTCTTTAAAATCATTGCCCGGGTGTTCTTTGGAGGGAGACTTCCAGTGATTGGGTATATATAAGTCTACGTCACTGCTTCATGGAACTGTAAATCACTTGGAGGGGTGAGCGCGGATATTATAAAATAGATTATTTGATTGATTAATCCCCGTTGGCGTTGGATTAGCTATCCACTTGGACAACTATCGAACGTCATGCATGTTGTCTACGCGCATGTTATAAAATAGATCTATTCGGGATTGACAATCCCCGTTCGGGTGATTAGCTATCACTAGGTAAACGAACGTTATAACTAGGTAAACGAACGTTATAACATGTCGGATTACAATTGGTTGGCACTACAGGGCCCCCAACAAATACACATGAATTTTTACTGTTATATTAGTGCATCGGTTTCATGAACTTAGAGTAATTGTAATCCCAATTTGGGTGTTTTTTTTTTTTTTTTTTTTTTTTTTATACTCACCATGGAGATTTAGTGCCTTCAATAAAGTGGCAATACATACTTGAAACATTTTGGTGACATTAAATTGGTCATGCTTCTTTATAAATCTTTGAGATAAGATTGGTACTTTTGGTGACATTAAATTGATCATGCATTCTTTATAAATCTTTGGGATAAGATTGGTACTTTTGGTGACATAAAATGTGTCATGCATTCTTTATAAATCTTTGGGATTTTTACATGGTACTGTGATGATACAGTGGACAAATACATTCATTTGAAACTTACATTCTTATTTAAAATAACACACTATGAACTCACCAAACTTTATGTCGAGTTTTAAGCATGTGTTTTTCTCAGGTGATATAGATATTGGCTTACTTGAGTGGCATTGGAGTCTATACATTCAAGTTTTACATGTGATGACTTATGGACAAATGTTATATCAATTTCAAGGAAATCAACGAGATTATTTTTCAAACGACACATTTAGAGGTCGTTCTCTTGTATCTAGCACTGTGTATTATGAAGTAACTCCCCCGGACATACTTCCGCTGCGACACGCATTTTTGGGGGTGTTACAGATTGGTATCAGAGCACTGGTTATAGAGAACTAGGTTGCATATTTTACCCAAGACTATAACCGTTTTCACAAACAATGCATCACATCAAACATTTTCAAAGTGCATACACGCTACTTGCTTATGTGCTTCCATTACGTGCTGCATTAAGTGCTTACATGTCATACATATATATGATATATATATGCTTGCGTACTTTGCGTATATCATGCGCTTATTTATATAAGAGTTATTTATATAAATACCAAAGCACCTCTTAAGGCATTGTGAGATGCACAATGACCTCATTTATTTTTAGACATTGTGGGTTGCACAATGGTCTCATTCTACTCGTCAGACATTGTGAATTATACAATGGTCTCACTTCGTTCTTAGGCATCGTAAGTTGATCAATGGTCTTTAAGAATATTATTTTCTTCATAGTTATATGCAATATCGTATTACCCGAAGACCGTCATAATTTTTGTTTACATGGAATTATGTATGAATCTAAGTATTACAAGTCTTGTATGGGCGGGACTTGTAATATGAGGATTGATATGATAATTGGTATGTCAACAAAACCCGTCACAGTTCTGATTACATGGGATTATGTTACAAGTCTTGTATGGGTGGGACTTGTAATAGGAGGATTTATATGATAATTGCTATGTTGACTGGTTCATCGAGACTCTTACCTGGTTTACTCTAACCGAGTACTAATTAACTATCTTGAACTCTAGGTCGATGTTCCTTGGTAGTTTTACTTTCCGTCTCCGAAGACGAGTTTTGGAACACTCGTCCCATACTCAATTAGAATATGACTTTGAAGAATGCTACAAGGCTCTTTTAGAAAAGCTTGATTGGGAGCTTGATTGGGAAAATCCTAAAGGCGGTGACTATCCATTTGATCTTTCCAAACCCCTTCCTTTGATCACGCATGGAAAACGTCAAAGGGTACCATTCGAATTCTTCATCAACAATGATCTCAAGTATCTTCAAGGAGGAATCTCGACTATGACATATACGACGTCTACTACAAAGACAAAGGCCGCGAAATATGATCTACCAGGAATTGAAGACATGGTTCCAAACATATGGAGTCCTGTTAAGGTTGCTTATGATAAGTATACGTTATGGGGTATTTCACATTGGAGAGAACAACGTAAGTCCTTCTATGCTTTTGCAAGAGGCATGCAATCAAGAGGAGATGTATATTTGACAAAGCGTATTCTGGCAGTCACTCATGTCTTGGTTATGAGGAAACATGGATACGGGTACTTGGAAGAGATTATAGTGAGAAGAGCTAATAACGCATTATACAGATTCAAGGAAGGTGACTTTCCACGACTTCAAATCAATGATATCGAGGATATGTTAATTCTTGTGGTTCAGAATTGGCTCACAAATCTATCAAGGGGTGATGTTGCTGACTTCGCAATAGCCCTAAGGATGTTCACCAGAAGTCTGGTTAATTAGAAGCTAGTCGAGGACCTTCAACTTGGAGTTGAAAGTTACCAAAAGAAGATCAACATCACCAAGCCAGATACTACAAGACCTGATCTTATAAAAAGGCACCCGTACACTCCATACAAAGACCTTCAAGGATTCATTTATGTCGAAGAATACAAGAGGAATAGGTTGATGCGCTCTGACGAACTGTACAAGTTTAGTGACGGCACGTTAACAAGACTTCTTTCCTCGGTCGAAGACATTACCAAGAATATCGACATGGAATACTTGCCAAAAAGAAGATGGAGCACATTGGAAAAGAAAAGAGCTCATTTCATGATCAAGGACATCAACAAGCTAAAGGAAAGGAGAATGATGAGGAGTTTAGAGAAATTTGTTGGTGGTAGACTCTATGGAACTGACCTCAGACTACTACAAAGAATAATATGACTTCGTTATATTGTGTTCATATCTCAAAGGTCATTTCGTATATCATAAACTTGTGAATTTGTATATATGTAGTGTAGACTTATGATGAAAATAAGGTGTGCTCGAGTATAAAATTTTCAAGAATTTCTTAGTAAATTCAAAAAATTTCAAATTATTATACTCAGCACAGTCTTATATACCCTCAAAAATTGAGGGGGAGCATTAAAATGTTGTCCTCGAACGTTTAATCAATTGATATCCAAAATATCAAGGGATTAACATTTTGGATAAGGGGAGAAAATGTGATTAAACTGAATAAATTATATTGACATGTGATCATATAAAATGGACTTAATGCACTCCAACTCTTAGCATGTACTACGATTACGGTGCACATGTTAAGGGGGAGCTTTTAGTGATGATGAAAACTCTCAAAGTGTAAATCTTTTGATATTTATATCAAACACTTTGATTGAACTTTTCAATGATTTTGGTTTCGATTGTGATGGAATACCCAAAAGACCGACCATGTATTTAAATTTCTGGAGTTATAAGGCGGTTAGGCATAGGTATTCAAATCCCATGATCCAACCAGAACCGGAGGGATCTACCCAGGGATATCCACTAGTTAGTGTAGAAGTCCTTAGGTATGATACAAAAGGAGAAAAAGTGAGAATCGGGAATAATGCCGACTGAGATGGAGCTAACACTGGAACAAACCTAACAAGGTGTTAGTTATGAAGTCTCGGTAAGCATTGAAGGGGTTGAAGAATGAAAAAGAAATGTAAGGATAAAGGGTGAAAAGAAAGAAGCCCTTCATACACTTAGGTAGAAACCGGGTCAATACATAATCTGTTGGAAACACTAAGGTGTTGTCTGACATTGAAGACAGTCATAGACCCAGTGACGCTATGTACAACCCCCCTAGCCACTCAAGGTCTCTCAATAGACTCTTGTTTCATTTCTCACAAAGATTACACGCATTTCTATCAACTTTCTCACTCCGAGTTGGTTGATATTGAAAAGGTGGCAGTCTGCTCCAGCCTCCGATCACTAAAAACAAAGTGCACTATTGAGTCTAGATCCAAAAAAGATCAGCTAATAACAGCTCATTTAGGACACTGTCAAAATATGCTTGCTATGTTATACAAATGTGAATAAACAAGTTAACTAATAAAGAGTCCTTATGCATTAGTCCTTGTGATTTTGCCAGAAACATCCCGAGGATTTCATTCACAATGAAGATGAAGATCCTGCGTGAGCAACATCAAACCAGCTCATGGAAGGAGACTTGTGCGATTCTAATAATGAAGTCAAACTTTTGACTACTAGAAAGAAACGATGGTGCATTCTAATAAGAATTAAACTTGTTTTTAGGTTACTGAATTAACGATGAGCTGATAAATTTTTGAAATGATTAACACTCTCGATGTGTCACAAAAACACTTTAGCAAGTGACACGTCGATTGATTTTCAAATCAATTTTTTATTTCAATCGGTGAGATAGTAACTCGTCGGTTCACTCTTATCGTGTTGTCTGCTTTGAGACGTTCCGATAATGAAAACACGCTGAGTTTGATGAATCTGATACATATGTGTTAGAAAGATTCGATACTCCAGCTGGAAATCTTGTTAAGAAGATTCTTCTTAAATTGAATCTATCTGATCACAGGTCAATCCTTACGGATTCGAAGGTTACTCCAACCAAACACGGGCGAATGACAAAGCCATATTTGTCACCCTGCTTTATTGCTAACTGTTTTATTTAAGGGATATTTAAAGATGGTGATGGAGGTACCTTATTCTAGCTGACTCGTAAGATTCATAGCCACATGCTCATACCCAATCGACAAATATAAAGACATCATGAAAACTCAAGTACATGTTTCAAGACTTCCGCTACTCTGATACCATACGTCCTTCTTGAAGCGACAAAGTGTTAAAGTTAAAGAAATTCAAGAAAGATGCATTATTAAAGCTTTTCAAGATTATCAAATCAAGAAAGGTATGAGCATGTTGGTCCAGAAGTCACAAGTTCACGAGATGGCAAAGTTTACAAGATGGCGAAACAAGATTATACATATGTTGCTGATTTCAAGACTCAAAGATCACATTCATTTAAACAAAGGAACAAGCGCACAGCAAAAATCCAATGATCACTACATCAAATCATAAGTTAATGATTAAAGTTAAAGACTACGAGCTCAAGACCGAAGTGAAAGCATAGTATGCTAAGTTTAAATTTTTGTAAATTGGAGTGACCTCCCTTAGGGGGAGATTGTTATAAATACGAAAAAGGTGCGGTCACACCAATTATATTAGTCGTACTCAGTAATAAAGTTGTAAAGGTTAAGTTATAAAGCTAACCGGGCCAAAGGCCAATGGATAAGCCCACTAAGGGTCCATGGCCGGCCAAGACTAAAGTATAAGTACCCTCTCCGTAGCTTGGAGAGGGTGTTGCTTGTTCAGTTGTCACATTTTCACTTAAGCTAATATTATCATTTTTCTTTCTCTCTCTAAGTGTTCATCCAACCACCTCTCTCTCTCTAAAACTCTAAGTGAATCATTCCATACTTGTGTTAAGATTATTCTACAAGCTTCCATTTTCTCTTTGATGAGGCGTTAAGGATATAGAATTTTTGGTTTGTATGGTTTGGGTATCGGTGTTTCTTTGACTGGTTTAGGATTTTTAGGTTTAAGTTGAGGTGTAGGTTTATTATCTTCATCATCGCTATCGAAGTTGATAGGAGTTTTAGAATTGTTTTGATCATTTGGGTTGACTGGTGGGTCGTAGGATTTACCACTCCGTGTAAATACGACATTCACATGCTCGTTTTGAGCTTGCGGTGGTTGGTTAGGTTTAGATGAGCTACCTTTCGGGTTAGGTTGAGTGTTACTGGGAAGAGATCCAGAAGGTCGACCATATTGCTTGTCAGTAAATCTGTCGAATTTTGCTTTGAGATTTTGGATTGATGCTTGATGGTTTTTGGTTGTTGTTTCGAGTTTGTTTTTGAGATCCATAAAAGTATCTTTGACAAAATAATTGGTTGAGTGTTGAGCTTTTATGAAATTGCTTAGTTGTTTTTGAAGGTCGGGTTTGTCTTTAGAGTGAGATTGATAGTTCTCTCAGTTGTAATCGTTTTGTCCGATTGAACACCAATTATCGCGGTTGGAATCACAGTCGTGGTAATCATTGTAAAAACAAGTACGACGGAAGGTTTGCATGAATTTTTCTTCGTATTCACGTGACATGGGTATGTCATCATCGTCAAGGTTTGGTTGTTTTGAATGAGATTAGAATTCTTTATACTGAGCATCCATTTTCATGGTTATGGCATCCATTCAGGCCATAATTTTGTTAGTGTTGGAATTACTGCTACCTTCATTGGCGAAAGCAACGGTTTTCTTAAGAGATGATTTTGTTTTTTTGGTTTTTAGCCCAGTCGAGCTTGAGTAAGACTTTGTCTTTGAGAAGTTGATAAGCTTGATTTGGTGTTTTATAGAGGAAAATACTACCAGCTGCGGCATTTAGAACTTCATGGGTTATTTCGTTAAGACTATGGTAAAAAAATTTATGATATTGCCCTTGGACAGATTGTGACCATGGCAGTTTTTGAGCATTTCCTTCATACAAAGCCAAGCATCGGTTAGAGATTCGTTTTCACGTTGAGAAAAGGCTCGGAGTTCTCCGAGGAGTCAATTGAAAATAGCTGGGTGAAAGAATCAACTAATGAAAGCGGTTCAAAGTTCATCCCACGTTTCTATAGTTCCTTCATTGAGTTCGTCCAACCAGGTTTTTGCTTCTCTAGTGAGTGATAGGGGAAACATCATCAGGCGGACAACTTCATTCTCGGTATCTCTGTATTTGAACATATAACCTATTACGAGGAATTCATGAATGTGTTTGTGAGGATCAGTTTTGGTTCTTTCTTTGAATTGGTTTCATTTGATAAGAGTTAGGTGGTTACCTTTAATAGCAAATTCATTTTCGGTTTCGGGAATGGTAATTGCGGAACCGGAAGTCGGAGTGACAACACGGTAGGTAGCCCACATGGGTTCATCATCCATGGGATCATAATTTTGAATAATATCAAGAAAGTGACGGAAGTAATTGATGTCGAGAATTGGCGTGTAGACAACTCTCGGGTGTTGAGGTAGATTGTTTCTTTGTTCGAATGGAACTTTTCTATTTCATCGATGAAGTCTTTGATTCAAAGTACATTCAGGTTCAGGTAATGGTTCAACAAATTCAGAGTTGGAAACACGTGTACGCATCTAAAGGAGAATTTGTTTGGGTCAATTTGCTAAAAAAATGTACGGCGGTTTTTGAAAAAGAGGGGGTGTTAAAAATTATTTTAAAAAGTATGATTACAGAACAGCTTTGAAATCCCTGGCAACGGCGCCAAAAACTTTTGATGTGTTTCAAAAGCTTTAAATTTATAAGACTAAAAATACTGATTTATTATATAGAAACACACGAGTAAAAGTATAACCCCCGTATGTAGTATAATCTTTTTAGGTAAGACCAGGTCGTTCACAGGGATTTGCGTAGTGTTCGAATAATCAAATGAAAATTAAACATTTACAGACTGAACTGAATTCAATAATGAGAAAGATGACTACTCGGATAATTTCATATAACTCATAAGCAATGGTGATAATTACGATCTTAAACTTTAGGACATTAACTTATAAAAATGATTTTCTCGTCAGAAAACGTTTTCACAAATTAACTTATTTAACTTAAGACTTACGTTTAGTTAACTCGATCAAATGTTTCACTCAAATAATCCAGTTACTATTATATCAAATCTATTTTGTTTATCAAATAACGTAAGTGGATTTCTCATCACAAACGATAAAGATCAAAGACAAATCTTTAAAACTGTATAATTCACAATGGGTGTTTCGACCTATATCGGTGTAAGTATACAATCAAAGTTGATAAGATTATACACGATAGGATTATAACATAAGCTTAAGATTAACAAGATCGTAATTATACCAAACGCTTACTCATTATATTATTTTCACCGAGTAGTCATGAGAGATTTAGCCTCTCATGGATAAGAAGTTCATAACAAAATTAAGTAGAATAACAAGAAACATACTATGTACGGGTAAGAATATGGATCAAACTCTACCCAAAACAAGTATGGAATCAAAATACAACCTTTATTTTACTAGAACTACGATAGTGTTCTTCTTCGTTCTTTGTTGTTTGATCTTCAATCTTCAAGTGTTTGCGGTGTTTATGGATGAGAGATTTGGGAAATGATGATGGGATGATGATTGAAGGAGTGAATTGAAGATATGAATGATTGAGTTGGAGATATTATTTTAGAGTAAAAATTTGTCTCTATTTATAGGTTTATTTTGGGTCAAAGTGCGACTCACAACAATTATTATGGGGCACACTAGGGTGTAAATACAAGGCGTATTTAATTCCATTTAATTATTCTTCATAGTTATGATAGGAAGTGCAACGCACAAGAAACATTATGCGGCATACTTGGTGATTAAATGAAGTTGTCTTTAATTCTTGGACTCGATGGTAAGTGTGGCGCACAAAGGGTAAGTGCGGCATACTTTGGGTCTTTTTCAGCCTTAGACATTTTTTATCTTGCTTTCCAATAACTATAAACACTTTGAACTTTATTCCTTTTGAGCTCGGGATGACTTCAAGTGAACCTGTACATAATTCACGATATTAAGTATCGAAAGTTCATGAGAAATGATAAAATATATACAAATAATGCCGCCAAAAACATGTATAATTAATGCGTTATCAGGGTTTCATGATGGGGCGTGACCGCGTATGCTTATTTATCAGGTTAGTTGACCATGGTTTTGTTTTTTTTTGCAGTATGTGTTGTTATGCGGGCTTTACAGTGTGTTTTTGTTTGCAGCAAATGTGCAATTGTTACACAAGATTTTGGTTGCCGCCATGGCAGGGCAAGTTTGTTAACCTTGCAGCTATGATAGACGTATGTGTATCTATACGAATATGTTTTCCATTATTAGGGTATTAAAAATTCGTGCTTGCAGTCATGGCAGTCTGCTATTTCTTTATTCGGTTACACTCATGATGGGTAAAGGCAAACTATAACTTGGCGGGGTATCACGAATTTTTGTTTGCAGCCATGGCGGGTCGATATTTCTTTATCCGGTTACACTCATGATGGGTAAGAATGAGATTTATCTTCACGAGGTGTCACGATTTCGAGTTTACAGCCATGCCGGGTCGATATTTCTTTATCCGGTTACGCGTATTGCTTGCTTGGTTTGCAGCTATGCTAGACGTATTTTGGGTTATGCTAATGTGTTATGTTGGCATTGTAATTTGTGCATGGCTTATTTGGTTACGGGTTCTGGTGCCTCAAGGAGACGAAGATAGTGTTGACTGCGTGTGTTTACCGCTTTCCAACTATAGTTTGTTGGCTGATCATGATGGCTGACAGCAACCTGTTTTTTAAAGTGGCAGCATGGCATCATGTTTGCAGCCATGGACGATCGCTAACCTGATTTTCTGGTACCACGCGAGCATTTCTAAGCCATTACATTCTCAGTTGGCTAAATAAGGTTGCACTTTATGATTTGTACCAATTCTTGAGCAGCCTATGAGCGTCTAAAGTATCAAGGTTGATGTTGTACGCGCACATAGGCTGCTCAAGAATGACAATGTGCATGCATGTTTTAAACGTTGATTGTGACAGTAGTTACAAACTAACAGTTTTTTTGTATGTCATCCCCATAACAATTTAAAAAGGTTGATCATGATGGGTAAGAGCGACTTTTTTTTCGGCGTGGTATCACAACATCATGTTTGCAGCCATGGCGGGTCGATCACCTGATTTTCCAGTATTGTGCGTGCATAGTCGGATAATTAAATAAGGCTGGCTGCCCAAGAATAAGAATGTCCATGCACAGTTTGAATGCTAATTGTGACAGTTGTTACAAACTGACAGCTTAGTTGTATGTCGTCCCCGTAACGATTTTGAAAGGCTGTGATTGTTAAATATGAGCATGTTTAAATGTGTTAGCTTTCAAAGTTTGCATCCATGCCGGTGATGTTTGCTTTTTTGAGTAGCTTCGTTATTTGATTCTTATAGCCTCGGGATGGGGTAGGAGGTGGTATGCTAAATGTTGTCAGAAGAGAAGATGGAAATGTCTGAAGTCACTTTTATATAAAATCATGAATGTAAAAGGCTGTGTTGATAAATTTTCGTTGTGTCTCATTGGGTGGCATTGAAGTATGCGCATCTTGGCGAGGCAAACTTACTATGTTTGCAGCCATGATTTCCATATTTTCTTTTCATGGTCGCTTATTTATCTGAGCCTTATAAAAAAGTAAACGTCAATTACTGAGTGTTGTGTGCTTCTCTGCACGTTCTCCTAAGAAACACCACTCTTTAGTAAAATGTATTAATATCTGTATAGTATACAAAGTGCTGAGGATTTTTGTATCTTGGCAGGGCGTTTATACTGATGCAGCCATGGCGGTCTTCGTGCTAAGATGTTGAAAATGACTTGTAATTCAGCATACGTGACAGTCGCAAAACCCTTATCGTATATTCGTCTATAACGTTGTGATTCATAAGCAGATCTTACGTATTTCATTGTAAGTTTATGCTATTCTAGGTTATCTTTTGAAATACGACAAACATAGGCAAGTTCATACTATTCCAGGAGGTGGTATGCTAAATATTATCTGAAGAGAATATGGAAATGTCTTAAGTCACGTTTGTATAAATCATAAATCTTAAAGGCTGTGATGATAAAATTTTGATGTGTCTCATCGGGTGGTGTTGATGTAAGAAGTACGCGCATCTTGGCGGGGCAAACTTATTCTGTTTGCAGCCATGCTTGCCGTATTTTCTTTTCATGGTTGCTTACTTATTTGAGCTTTATAAAAAAAGTAAACATTGATTACTGAGTGTTGTGTGCTTCTTTGCACGTTCTCCTAACACACACCGCTCTTTAGTAAAGTGTATTAATATCTGTATGGTATAAAAAGTGCTGAGGATTTTCGTATCTTGGCGGGGCGTTTATACTAATGCAGCCATGGCGGTCTTCTCGGTTTTGTAGCCAAGATAACACGTTCATGGACCATTTCTCAGGACAGCTAGCGTGTCACTCATGTCTTTCATGTCTCATACCATCTGGTTTGTTACATGTTTCAGATATGAGTTTCTCGCTATATTAGGTTTCGCCGGGTGTTGTTGCCATTTATAAACTAAAATCTAAGGTGCAAATGCTGCGTGGTGGGACTATAATGTACAATATTTGCAGTCATGGCAAATGTAATCCTTTAAAAACAGGCGCTGGTGAATTTGAATATGTAGGCAAGGCGGCATCAATTGCTTGCAGCCACACTTATCGAACTGAGCCTTTGTCTCATATATGTCTTTGCTTTACTACTTCGTGAATGAAACACCCGTTTAAGACTGGGTTTGACCTCAATTGCTTACAACCACACTTATCAAACTGAGCCTTTGTCTGATATGTCTTTGCTACACTACTTCGTGTATGAAACACACATTTGAGACCGAGTTTTGGTCACTTACTGCAGTTATTAAAGGTTTGCATTCGTTACTTTGTATTGCTTCTATACATTTTGCCATGGTCGTCATAACGGTTTATCATTGTCATGCATGCCGACATTAAGAAGATGCCTTCTAATTAGGCGTGTGTAAGAGTGATAAAGCCCTTATCATGTGGGTGGTTGTGACACTGCATATGTTGATCGTTATTTACATATGATGTATGAGTAATTGCTCTATTGACCACCTCTAGCTTCCATGTTAGGAGTCAACAACATTGAGTAACAATTTGAAATTATATCCATTGGTTGTTGGCTTCTTACTTGGAGCTAGGAATGATCTTTAGAGTGTGCTAAGAGTTTTGGTACTTTCACGCGTGCTAAGATGTAGAAAATTACTTCTAATTCGGCATATGTGACAGTCGCAAAACCCTTATCGTATATTCGTCTATAACGTTGTAATCCATAAGCAGCTCTTACGTATTTCATCATAACTTCATATAGTTCCAGGTTATCTTTTGACATGCAAAAAACCTATACAATGATGATACGATGAGCCAAACATTAAGGCGATGATGATACTTTTTTTGCATTCAGGTTTTTTATAAAAAGGGTTATACGGTTTTATTGAGCACTATTTCTTGGCAGGGCAGCCATGTCTAAATAGTGGTTGCATCTATGTAAGGTATTTTAGTCTGATGTCTTACTTGCATATCTGAGCCTTATTGTACATACAACCGTTTCATTCATTCATATATCTCTTTTCCAAGAAAGAAACTATTGTAGAGAGAAAGAACACATAGTAACTATCGCCGTAAGTGAAAGAATGATTATAGAAGTAAATACTAACTATAGGAACGTGTGCACTTGGATGCACGTTTTCCCAACAGTGACCGCTCTTAATTAACATCAAATGAGATATTTTAATTGACCATCCCTGTATGCATGTCACCAGTCTACAGCAACGAATTTCATATTCAAGTTATATCTCTTTGCGTGTTGGCTGCTGACTTGGACGCATGAATAATCCTTTGAATGTGAAAGGGCTTTTGGCATTATCATGCGTGTTGAAATGCAGAAGATGGTTTCCTCTTTGGCATCCGTGATAATGGAAAAATCCTTTATGTATCCATTGTAGGCGATGATGACATTATTGCGGTTGTGGTTGACGAATCGTGTTGGGTGAATTTGACCCTTATCATGGCGGGGCAGCACATCGTCGTGATTGCTGCCATCGCGAGCCGCATTCCTTTTTCTCCTATTTTGCCCTCATAAATCTGAGCCTGAGTTTTTTGGCAACCGTAATTATTGCATTTGTTCGTTTGTTATTCATTAGGGTGACAGAAAGCAACCCGTACGTTGGAGGGCAGCATCACGCACATGGTGATTGTAGCCATGGCGGGTTCGTTACCCAGGCTAGATTGGCAAAATGTTAAGCGGGTAAGGTAACGGGTTAAAACAAGTTAATAAGACAGAAAAGGTGCTCTTATCAGCTTTTTGAAATAATAAGCTCTTATCCTAGTATTTTTTCCTTTAGGCGTTGATATTTTCCTGTTTTTCTAAATTGTGTAAACTCAGACAATGATGAAACGGGAGGCTGAACCTCAAGTATATTTGTGTTCAACATACTTTTTATATCAACTATTTACCGCTTCATGATGTATGACGATTCTTGAGCATCTTATCAGCGTCTAGAATATCAAACGAGATGCCCTACGCGCGGATAAGCTGCTCAAGAATAAGATATTGCATCGATCGTTCAGTTTTTAATGTCAATCCCTATCCGAGTTTGTACCGGAAAAACTTTTATTGACAATGTGTTATTTATAAATCCACGTGTAGTGTGTATTATTTCTAAACCCTTTTAAAGCACAATCTGTTCGATACATATTTGCATACTTTTTTACTACCTTTTGCTCAAAACTGCAGTATAACATCATCAACAAAATGCGTTCTGCCAAAGAACACTTGGAAGTCGAATAGAACATCGTGGAAAATGATTTGGTGCAAATCACTTTACGCCATGTCCTCTTTGTTTCCCATTGTTCTTTTTAAAAGCTCATTCTACATGTTAGCCCATGCTCGCAAACAACAATGTCTTTATAAATACGTACTGTTAAAAGAAACACATGATCATCATTCGAATGCGTTTTAACAAAGAAAGATGTGGCACCAAAGAGAATGTCGTGACAAGTAGTTTGGTGCGAACTATTTTCTCGTCGCAGCCTCTTCTGTGTCCTATCTTTCTTTGTGGACTCACATCCTATTATTGATCAACGTCTTTTGTTAAATTAAAAATAAATAGTTAGAATTTGGAAATAAGAAACTCTTCCCTAACATAGCTTATTGGGTGTAATTAGTTTCTACAACGACAAAATCAAATTCCCCTGCGGCGAAGCGCGGGCTCCCAAACCTCGTTACCACTAAATGACCTACTTTGGTTGAAAAAAGTCACGCTATCTTAAACAGCAGATTCATATGAAGATCTGGGAGTTAATAATGTGGATGTTTTGAATCAACGGACAGGTTGTTAAGTCTTTAAATGAGTTGATCAATCTTGAAGCGTTCGATATTGCTCAAAAGGGAAGGTGAGATGGTCGATAGAAGGTGACGAGAACACCAAACACTTTCACAGTGTGCTCAACAATAAAATATCTCAATTAGCAATTAGAGGCGTCCTTGCTGATGGAGATTGGATTGAGGACCCTGAAAAGGTAAAAACATGAATTTTATAGCCATTTTGCTGATCGGTTTTCGAGCATATCAAAGTCACGATTTATCTTAGATAATCAATTTCCGAGAATGTCGGCGGCATATCAAGTAGATGAGTTGGAGAGACGGGTATCTATTGAAGAGTTTAAGATATTTATTTGGGATTATGGTTCAAATAAATCCCTTAGTCCCGATAGGCTTACTTTGGTGTTCTTCTAGAGAAATTAAAGTATTATAGCTTAGGATGTGAGTACTTTTTGAGAGGTTGTAACTCCTTTATAGCTCTTATTCTAAAGATGCAAGAGGCAAGACTAGTTAAAGATTTTCGGTGAATTAGTTTAACTGGGAGTATATATGAAATTATAACAAAGATCTTGGGTAATCGGTAAAGCTATGTAGTGGGGATCTCGTTAGCGATGTTTAGTCAGCTTTGGTTGCTAATCGGCAAATTTTAGACTGTCCTTTCATCTTAAACGAACTTATTTCATGGTGTAAAAGTGCAAAGTTCAAAGCTATAATTTTTAAGGTGGATTTCGAAAAATGTATATGACTATGTTTGTTAGAATTACATGGATGATATTTTGAATTGTGACAACTGACATTTTTCAAGTCAACTTTTATTCACTAACTTGAACATTTTACTTTGAACACGTAAGTACTTGATTTAACGTATAACGAAAAAAATATTTGAAGGTATTCCGACTCTAGACTAAGATTAGTCTACATTTATGTAAAATCTCGTATTTTACGGTCAGTATTAATCTCAACTCCGTTCCTAATTTTAATTTTGAAGGGAATTCGTGTTTTACTCGTTAGCCGAATTGGTGAAAATCGTCGTTTTTAATTATTCGCGAGTCGTGCTTTGGATATTTATCCGTTATAGCATTTAAGAAATGAAAAAAATTCATATTTTAGCACCGGAAGCTAAATTATCCCTATTTTAGTATTTCTTGATTTTTCCTGTGTTTTTGCCGAAACCATGTCAAAAATATTACTTTAAAACTTTTTAATATTTTAACTAACTGTTTTAAATCAAAATAATGTATTATAAGTTTTTAGTATATATATATATATATAACCAAACACCCTTTATTCTTTTTGTGTGCTCCTACAAAACTAAAAACCAAACACCCTCTTATTATTTTCTTTACTCTTACAAAATTCCAAAACAAACACACACACAACATAACTTGGAAAACATTTTTCCTGCTCCCCCTCTTTACTCTGCTCTCATCAAACCAACAACATCACCAACAAAATCATGATTAAAATTGTTCCAAGGAATTCCAATCATTCCTACAGTAATCATACATCAATCCTTGTCAATCCCTGCAATAAAAATCAACACGCAAAAGGGTTTTCATGAATCTTGATTTTTACTAGTTCCTTTGATTTTGAGTGAGGCTTATGTTTAAAGGGTTTGAAGACAAGTGTTATTGTAAGATTTTTGAAATTAAAAAGTTAGGGTTTTGTTGATTTGGGTGTGTTTGAGGTTTCGGCTACAAGGGAAAAACAAAGAAGGGTTTTTGTTTGATCTTTTTCCTTGCATCGACTAATGTTTGTGAGCATTCTTACTTAATCTTTAATGTTATTTTTATTTCATGTGTTATTTAATTTGATTTTTGGGTTTTATGAGTATTGGTGTTTGTGAGGGATTCGTGATGATTGGTATGGCATTAGAATGATTTTAGAGTGTTAGAAACACTAGTTAAGTGGTTTGATTGAAAGTTGTTGAAACATTAAAATAGGACAGCAGGTTGTTGGAGTGTTGTCGAAATATATTTGGCTTAAGGTCTATGCTTTTATGACTTTGTTGGATAGAGCAAAATATAAGGTGTATGTGGTGCTTTGTATGGAGCTGTAACTCCTCCGGATGACCAAGATATGATAAAATTAGTGAAACTAATTTTAGCGAGCACTTAGGAAATTTAGTGCAGATAGTTTGACACATTATGGAATATTTTTAGCTTAGAGCCTACTGTATCTTTACATAAATGGATAGATTATTATCCCAGGTCTATATGGTGAATTGGATGGAGTCGTATCTCCTTCGGATGAGTTAGATACGTCCAAATTAATAAAACTAGTCGAAATAGGTCATTGATTCTAGTTATGAAGATAGTTTGTGATGTAATGGAATAATTTTGGCTTAAAGCCTATTGGTTATTTACATAAATAATTAGGTTAATATCTCAGGTCCTAGTGGTGAGTTGGATGGAGCTCCAAC
Organism: Tanacetum coccineum; assembly: GCA_026074375.1. Taxonomy (NCBI): domain Eukaryota; kingdom Viridiplantae; phylum Streptophyta; class Magnoliopsida; order Asterales; family Asteraceae; genus Tanacetum; species Tanacetum coccineum. Next base: position 53,940 of record BQNB010023636.1, read on the forward strand.
TCTTCCGGAAGGTCGAGATACGACCAAAACCGTGAAACAAACTTAGTGTGTACCCAAAATTTGTAAGACATATAGTTAGGCTTTTAACGAATTTTATTTGACTTGAAGGCTACTAGGGTTTTACATAGGTGAAGGGTACAACATATGAGGACCATTTGGTTCTTTGGATAAAGCCGTAACCATTCTGGATGAATGAGTTATGATTAAAATGGTGAAACTAACTAGAAATTGTGCCTAGATTTTCAAACGAATATATCTTAAAAATTTTGAACCTAGGTACAGTTTTTCTAAAACTAAAAGTTGTAGATAATTGATAGAATTAAATTTGAGCTTTTGAATGGGGTTCTAACTAGTTACGAATTGTGAGATATGATCAAAATGGTGAAGTGGAAAATTATTTCCAAAACTCAGATTATGTACTTAGGGATAAATTAGTCATTTCACTTAGGTTCTGTATACATTGGAGTGTTTGGTTGATAACATCAGTAAACTAAGTTCATTGAGCTTGTTTGAGGTGAAAACCGTTCGTTTATACCTATTATGAATTTTGAGATATAGGTCCATTAAGTCGGCGTAAGTGCAGAATTGGATAGTGTCGAATTGCTTTAAACGGTTTAATGAGTATCATGGATTTTATAAAATGGGTAAATAAGTGGTATAAGTAGGTTTATACTTGAAGGTATATTAGATCAGGTCTTAACGGGATGTTTAGATAAATATCACTTGGTTAAAGGAAATTAGAACGCCATATCATGATCACGATTTCTTCATTGCATCTTTTGGTTGTTCTCCTCGTGTGCGTTTTATTTCTTTATACTAAGTCACCATTCTTTCTAGGTGATACTTAGGTGACCGTGCTTTCACGCCATCCTTGATTTAACTTTAGTTTTTACTACTTCATTGTTTCTCGGTGAGTTCATAGCCCCACCTTTTCTCTTTTAATGGTTTTCATAAACTGTTTTCGGGGTGAGAATACATGCTCGTTTTACTAAGAAAACTAATTGATTTCTACTACTTAAGCGTTACATGATTATTTGTACTAAAGCTTTTACTTGCTTACTACATGACTTCTGAAACATGTGCGATACATAGTTGTTTACTCATAAACTTACGAAAGCTTGATTTGCTTACTACATGATTTGAGATCATTGATTATACACATATATATATATATATATATATATATGAAAACGAGAGTTTTAAACACATTACTTGTTTTAAATAGAACACAAGTGCTTAAAGGGTATTCCTGACTCGATTATGGAATTATCTGCATGAATCGCTATTGCCAAAGTCCCTAATATCGTGAACCATTAATTACCTATGATGGGTAAGCGCTAGTACATTAAATAGATCTATTGGGTTTGACAACCCTGTTCGAGGTATGTATCATCTGTGAACACCTTGTCGAATGGACATTTTGTATTGAGTAATAGTAGGTATAAGGCAATAATACCTAGTGTTGGGGGCAATTTGTGAGCATATGAAAAGATATATGTTGTGTTAATGCTTCAGTATCACGAGCTCAATGCGATAATGTTGAATTATACTTTGAAATACTGTCGCTTGCTGATCTTAAACCTTGTGGTCCACTACTGAATATTTCTTGATTTATTGAATCACTACTTGGATTTCAGAAATAATACTTTGAAATGTTGTAACGCTACTTTTCTTTCTGATATACTTGAATTGTTTTAATACTGATTTTATTTAAACCTATGAAATCACCAACATTATTGTTGACGTTTTGCATGTATTTTCTCAGGTAATTATTTTGCTAGCTGAGCATTCGAGTCGCGCGGATATATTTTTGAAGGCTTTATAATTTGAGTACCATTCGACAAACGTTTTAAATTGTTTTCTATTGCATTGCAAATGGGACCTGTTGTAACTCTGATATTTTATAAAAATTATTGAATGGTTGACTTTTCAAAACGTCTCACTTAGAGTCATTTTCTGTAGCTAGTACTTTATGCTATGAAGTAGCACCCCAAGTGGTATTCTGCTGCATTGTGATTTTGAGGGTGTTACATAGTGGTATCAGAGCACTGGTTATAAAGAACTAGGTCGTCAATTGGCTATGATTTCGCTCTCTTACGTCTATCTCGTGACGTCTTACTATTTACCTTATGTCAGTCAATTATATAAATATTGACCACTTCGATTATTGCGTACTTCCTGATTTCTTATTTACTCCCTCGAACATCAATAATGATATTATATAAGGACACTCACATATATGAGCTACTTTCTTTTCGATCTCTTACGCTTATCTCCGGGATTATCAACATCTATCTATAAAAAAGCAATTCATATAAGCGTCGACTATTTTCGGTCATTGATGTCTACTTGGTATTATTTCTTATGTGTGTGAATTTGGATCGGAGGGGTACGTCTTAATGAGTTCGTTTACTTCAACATATTGAGAGCGATGTGGTGATCTCTGAAACATTTACGCGACATTACTTTATTCCCTTTTGATGATATTAAAATACAGCGTAGTTTGTCAGTTCCACTAATTATTTTACCATTCGATTCCGAGTTGGACCACTCTTCCTATGCTTTTGAATCGCATATGTTGATTCGTAATCCATCATTTTAAAGTCTTCTAGTTGATGGGAGTACGACTTCAACTTGTAACTACGGATCGTGCCTCCTTTTGGCACTTACCTTTGGAACGCGATTGACTAACGTCTCATTATTCTTCTAGTTACTTCTTATGATTGTGAAGAATCATGCTGCCAAGGAGACTCCTTCTTCTCATCGTAGCATTGTTTTGATCTCGTGTTTTGTTGTGACAATGCTTAAGTAGGCTAATTTATAATTATCTTATTGAAATGAATTGGGACGCCTCTTCATTTGAATAAGGAATTTATAAATCGTTGAACCATAAATTTCTAAGTCTCATTTACATGGATTGGGACACCTTTGGGTGTAAATAACGATTTGTAACTGAGTGGGCTTAAGTGTATGGCATTCGTACGAACAACCTTTTTTCGATTTGTAATCCGTTTGTACGAATAATTCATTTTCTTCGTTCATCTAATCATAATCGTTATTACCTTCATACGAATGAGTCTTTATACTTCTTTCGGTTCGTAATTTGTTCATTCGATTATTTCCAAATGTGTATCCGACATGGCGTGCGTCTATTTTAACAAGTAATACATCCGTACGAATCATTCATTGTCTTTACTCTTCGAATCGCTATCATTATTGCGTTTGTACAAATGGCTATTTGAACTTCTTTCGACTCGAAATTTGTTATATGGATATTTTCGATTGTGTATCGACCGTCGCAAACCATATGGAGATAAGTCGAATAGAGCACCGGGACGGCGCTCCCTTAAGGTGGGAAGGCTGTAACATCTCGTATTTTACGGTGAATATTAATCTCGACTCCGTTCCTATTTGTTCTTTTGAAGGAAATTCGTGTTTTACTAGTTAGCCGAATTGGTGAAAATCGTCGTTTTTAATTATTCGTGAGTCGTGCTTTGGATATTTATCCGTTATAGCATTTAA